>NDGM011011349.1:0-13254 GCA_002564305.1 Octomys mimax | reverse complement strand
GTGGTCACTCCCTCCGTAGTGCTCACGGAGCTCTCGGTGTGCGCCTCCATCTATCACCTCCTGTGGAGTTTTATGGTGATTTACTAATCATCTCTCTCTTCCATCGGCCTGTGGGCTTCTCCAAGGCAGACAGCCTGTCTGGCTTCCCATCTATTTTTGTCTCCTGGCTCGGAGACGGCACGTGATGGGCCAGTGCTCCAGGAGCTCCCGCTACCTGCTGCTGCTTCCCTTCCCTCCCACTCCCCTCCTCTCGGCCCCGCTCAGCACTGTTCCAAGCCCACGCTTGTCGAGGAGGCCACGGCCTTCACATTTGTAAGTCCCAGACCTAAGTTCTCATTCGTCTCAGCTGTGCTCTCCGTACATGGGATGCACGAAGTCCCTCCCTCTTCTTGAGACACCGGCTCATGTGGCGTTTGCTTTGCTGCTCTCCCAGTTCCACATTTATCCTGTGGGCTGCTCCCACTCAGCCCCCTTAAATTATGATTCCTTTTTTTGCTCTGTCCTCTAAATGTCAAAAGTCCCAGGGCCTGTCTTCCCCATCTTCACATACTTCCTTGTACTCTCATGGCTTTAAATATCACCCTGTGATGAAGCCTAGAAACCCATCAGAGAGGTTCCCTTTTACAAGGATGCATTGCCACAGGCTCCAGAGGCATCAGGCTCAACAGCGTCCCTGGTTACATGAGAGAAGGAGCATCCGAGTGTCCTGCAGCTTGTCTGGGTCAGGTTTTGTTACTCTCCTCTCCGATTTTGTCCGAGGAGGCTGCAAGCGCAAACATCCCTGGAACTCCAGAGATGCAGTCCTAAATGGCGCTCATCTTTGATCTCTGGATCTTTATCTCCACCCCTTGGCTCTGCATGGACTCAGAGATCCGAGCAGGGGAGAAATGGATGACCACAGGGAGCCCACGGGAAAGCCAGGAGGTGGTGATGGAAGACAGTGGGGCAGGAGTTTCTTAAACATCCTTCTCACCACAAGGACAGCAGGAAGCAAAACCTGGGCTCCTCTGGGTCGGCTGCCCAGGGCTTGCCACTCCTCCCCAGGGGTTTCTGTCCCCTGGCAGCAGCACATTCACTCTGAACTCATCATCTCTTTGAGGCAGTCGCCAAAAGCAGAGGTGTTTCTGTCTTATCAGTTATACCATGTAATTAATCAGTTATAATTATTATATATTACATAATTATTATAACTTTAAAAGGTAACATAATAATAATTGGCCGATTGAATAAAGTTAATTTTACACTGGGAACTGCCTCAGATGCTCTCAAGTATGCTGTCTTGTTCAGTCTTCACAAAAGCTCCACAAAGTAGATGTTCCATTTTACAGGTAGAAAAACTGAGACTCGGATAATCTGCCAGGGGGCGTCTGAATCGTACTGAATCGTCACCCAGCGACTCAGTATTCAGTCCTTTAATGCCCTTTGTGCAAGGGCAGTGGAATAAAAATTCAGACACCAGCAAACCTCAAAGGGAGGTGCTCCGGCTGAGACCCTGGGTGCTTCCTGCGCCCCAGTGCCTCTGAACCATTTCAAGCTGTCTGCCCCCCGCACTCCTCCCCCAGACTGAAGCTTTGCACAGCAGGCACCACACTCTAAGCAAACACAAAGGGGAACTTCTCTTCACACCCCATTCTGCCCACCTGGCCCCAAAGGCCAGCCCAGACTGACTAGAAACCCCAGGACCCCACCTCAGCCTGGGGAAGCAGGAACGGAAAGATTTTCAGTCCTGCTTCTCCAGCGATGCATCACTCAAACACTCTTGAGTTCAAGAAACAGCCCCTCCACACCCCAAACCCAGGGAAGTCCCCCACCCCCACCCCGTGGCCTCCAGCCAGCGCTGGTGCTGTCTCCTGGGAGCCTAGCTCTAAGGGCACCACCACCCCTGACAGGGGACCTGAGAAAAGTAGGAGCCCAGCTGAACTGCAAGACGGGAAAGAAATACCTTGCTTCTGAAGCTTGGGAGTTTTCTTTCTGAAATCCCAGCAGAAGAGCAGCGCCAGGGCAGGAAACCCACAGCCCAGGGCCCAGCGCGGCATCCCCGGGATCCGAGGCATGGCAGAACCCCAGAACTCCACGGCCCCCGGGGCCGCCCTATCCTCCTCGCCTCTCTGGCTGAGAGAACTGTCCTCCCTGGATTCAGATCAGCACATGCCTGCACACACACACAGCAGCCGGGCTCTGACTCCCGGACGGAGCCCTGGGATCTGTCGGCACCTGCCCGACTGCCCTCCCTCCCTCCCACGCCGCCACCCCCCTCACCTTTATACACAGGACGCTTGGCTTTTAAAGAGTGAACATAAAGCTGTCAAGGCCACAATAAAAATAAGTGCCTCCTTTTACTTAGCAGCTAATTGTCAACTGCCATTCAGGGGATATCATGGAGGCGGGTTTTTAAAAAAATAAAGAAAGAAAGGAATTGTGCACGCAAGCCCTGGGCAGCACCACCCCATATATCAACGTGCCTGGCAGGAACACAGGAGTTCACTTAGCATTTATGAAGCCAGCCCACCTTTCCCGGGAAATGCTTTCAGAGTTGCCAGGCCTTCGCAGATAATGCTGTTGGGGGCAGGTTGCCGGGTAGACAGAGGGTCCGGCTTCTGCTAGAAGACTGAGCCAACAGTGCTGCCGCCAGAGCCCCAGAGCCTGGGCCGCACTCAGCACTGCAGAGGGACAGGCAGGAGCAAGGTTACCAGGAAGCAGCCCAGAGCTGAGGCGCACTGCCAACACGTGTTCATCCCTCTACCCGGCGGAGGGCCAGATTGGAGCCAGCATCAGAGCCACCACCTTCTCCCGCCATGTGGAAGTCACTCCCACGTCCTGGCAATGCTGCTTCCGCGTGATTGTGCAAACCCGTTCATTTCTCTTCACCTCCACTGCCACCACCTGTGTTCCAGCCACCATCTGTACCTGCTTGCGGGGATGACAGCTTGAGCTTCACACTTGGTCTTCTGCCTTCACTGTGATCTATTACCTACAGCCCAAGCCATTCTCTACAGAGTGAGGAGAATGATCCTTTAAATATAAACTAACTTTACAGCCTTCTTGCTTGAACCGCTCCGGCCCCTATCTTAGGATGCAGACCAACATCCTCTACAAAACTCCTTCTCCTTGCCCCACAGCCTGCTCTCTTTTCTGCCACAGGACCTTTGTACTTGCTGTTACCTCTGCCTGAGACACCATTGTTCTTTCCCCTTCTCTGGCTGGTAAATCTACACCAACCCTTCAGAGTTAAGCTTCACTGTCATTAACTCAGGAAATCTTTCCATGATCTTGGCAAACATTTGTATTTTCCCACATGGAACCATCTAATTTTCCTTCCTGACACTTTCTTTTTCTCTTTCTTTCTTTCTTTTTTTTTCATTTTATGTATTTGGTACAGGGTCTCACTATACAGATCAAACTCATCATGATCCTCCTGTTTTCAGCCTCCCCAGCACTGGGATTATAGGGGCACGCCACCACACCCGGACTCATTTGTGGGGCTGATGCAGCATGCAGGACCCAGGATCAGAACCCTGGTCCCTGCACTTGTCTAAGCAGGCACTTAGTCCACTGAGCTATCTCGCCGGCCCCCTGACACTTTTTAAAGTGAGAACATGATGTTTTTTCTTGGCTTTATGAAAACTACTTCCTGCATCTTCTAGTAGATTGGAGCTTTTTGAGAGAAGGGGCTCTGTCTTCTTTTTTCTCTGTACCCCGGCTCTCCTTCCCACTGTTATGCCCTCAGTGCTGACATAGTGCGTGTTATATGCTCAGGAAATTGTTGTTGAGTAAATGGACAAATAGGCATCTGCTGCTGTAAGAGCTGAGGGATAAGGAGGTAAAGAAATGGGTGGAATAAGTAAAACTCCCCCCATATTAGCTGGGCATGATCATGAGCATCTGTAATCCTAGCCCTCTGAGAGGCTGACCCAGGAGGATCTTAAGTTTAAGCCCAGCATAAGCAACTTAAAGACGTAAGAAGACCCTGTCTCCAAATTTTAAAAATGAGCTGAGCATGCAGCTCACTGCAGAGGCCCTGGATTCAATCCCCACTAATATAGACCTATATCTCTACATATAGAGATATAGAGATATATTGAGGTATAGATAAATCACCGAGCATCCACTGTCTAGTTAGAGAGAAAGGACCTGACCACAAGGAACAACAATGAATCACGGAGACAGCAACCACGACAGGCTAAATTGCGCCGCCATTGTAAATCACATTCTGCAGGATGCAGAGAGCTTGAATCTGAGGAAGCAAAGGCATTCCAGGTACACGACAATTCAGTATTTACATATGATTTTCCTTGTGTTGGCCAGCACACAAAGGCACTTAAAACACAGCTCCTGCCCTAGGCTTTCTAACTGGATTAGGCAAAACAGAACATGAACAACTGAATGCATTATTCTGTTCCTAGCAATCGCCTGTGCCAACCCTCAGGTGCCGCAGCTCTGGGGAAGGGGTCATAACGGCCTAGGCTGAGTCGCCACATTGTGCAACCTGGACCTTCTGCTCCCTGGGGAGCAGGAACCAGGCTCCTGCGTGGACCCAGGGAAAGCCTGACTGTTTTACTAAAAGGAGGGCATTGTTTGGAGAAAAGGTGCATCAGTGAACCGGGAAGGAATCTTCAGAAACTGAGCTGCAGTGGCCTCTGCTGCCTTTCTCCTATTTGAACCAGAAAAATCAGAATTGCAGCAGAACTTCTCAGGCAGAGTTGGTCTAAATTTCCAGCCAGGCCCTGAGGAGAGGGTTAGGAAGCCCTGAGAAAGCTGAGTGCCCTGGAGCTGCTCTCCAAGCTGTGCAGAGCTGCAGGCCAGCTGTGAGGCAGGGGGAGCTGAGCGGGGAGGAAGGGAGCACCGCAAAGCCAGTGGTGTCTCTCAGGTCAAGGAAGAAAGGAGTGGACTTTCCGGCAGTCGGGGCCGGAAGAGGCCTTAGGTCTGCAGCATTGTTACGGGTTGTGCTGTTCTGATGGGCTACAGATGTCTGAAAACAGCCTACTGTTAAAGGCAAAGTTGTAAGTTTCTATAGCTTTTCTCAGACTCTTTAAGGATGTCTGAGAGCCATAAGGACCTTCATTAAGGCACATTGTGGACAAGTTTGGAGGCAGATAATTCTAGAGGGAGCAACTTGTTTACTGAGCCACTTCTCAGATGAGCTCTTGATCATGTACTGGAGAGGGGGTGACCAGAAGGAGTGGGGCAGGACACTGTGGTGGGACAAGAGGCCTGTCCTTCAGTCTTTCACCTGATGCATTCTTATGAAGCGCCTGCTATCTCCAGCATTATTTAGATTCTGGGATACAATATGAGGTGGGAGAACTAGAGAATAATCATTCCTGACAAGTAGGTTGAAGATTTCCTCACAATCCAGGGAGATTATGACCAAAATCAGGAGTAAAATATTTACTATGTTAGAAAAGAATACATGCTAGGGAAGGTGTGGATGTTATACAGAATAATCAGGAGAAGGTGATGATCTTACTGAGGTGATTTTTGAGCAAATATCTGAAGAAATCAAGAGGCTAAGCCATGTGACTACCAGGCACAAGGGGATCCTAGGACAAATGGAAGCGCAGGGCCAGTGAGATAGCTCAGTGGACTAAGCGCCTGCTTTGGCAAGCGCAGGGACCAGGGTTCGACCCCCGGCCTGCATAACATGAATGAATCTGGGTGTATTGGTGCACAACTGTAATCCCAGGGCTGGGTAGGCTGAGAACAGGAGGATCACTACAACTCCAAGCTGTGTAATGAGACCTTGTACCAAATACATAAATGGAAAAACAGATTTTTTAAAAAATTTAAAAAGGAAGTGCAAAGGCCCCGACAGAGGAGCATACCTATGATGTTTGAAGGGACTGGTGAAACTAGCATGGTAGAAGGTTCTAGAAAACAAGAATAGATACATAAATGGTGCAGACTGCCTTAGGTAAGTCAGTACAAGGCTTTTGATTTTTACCCAGAGTAAGAAAGAAAGCTGACAGGTGTTGAGCAGAGGAGTGTTCTGGATGACAGGTTAACAATCTCACTCTGACTGAATGAAAGCAAGCTAGAGAGAGGAGGGGATGAAAATGGGGAGGCTAGTTTAGGGCCATGGCTGTGATTTGGACAAGCAGGGATTTCTTCTCAACTTGGTTTGCAGTTGTGAAGCTAGTGAGAATTTGGCAGATTCAAAGCAGAAAAAGTCACAGGAAATTGCATGGAAGGCTTAAAATAGGCAGCTGCAGTATCTCTGTGACTTTTAATATTTGGGGGGCATCCCCTGTTAATACAAGGATGCTTTGCAGGAGTTATGAATCAAAAGTGCCTTTGCACTCATCTATTCTCTTAGGACTGAAGCTTCCTGACTTGTGAACAGGAAGAACAAATATCCTATTTGCTCAGTGGCTATTGATGGCAAACTGTCATCTTGAAACTCCTTCTAATTCAGGGATCCATGATACTGGTTCAAAGAGTAACTTTAAAAACACCCCAGATGCCCCATTAGAACCAATGCTGCTCTTTGAGCATATAAGCAGTACTGCGCTCTGATTTCCCCAGCCATGGACTTTCCACCACCTACAGGACTCACGCTTGACTTACTTCATGGGGTGGTGGCCTTGGGGTGGGGTGAGGGAGAAATCCCCTGTGTGGCAAGACAGAGTGAAGCAGCTCACCGCGGCAGACTCGGCCACGCGTTGCAGAAGGCGCAGCTCCTACTGAAAGTATATAGGGAGCGTTTTGACTCAGAACAGGTACATAATTAGGTGGCTTCTGCTACTCTTGTTCAATGCAGGCTTCCTAAAGCCCAGCATGGGGACAGCAGAAAATGTCAGCAGGGCTCCCATCTCATAATTCAGAGTGATAAAGAAGGCCACAGCCAAGTTTATCCAGTCTGCAATAATGTACAGTCAAACCTTAATACATAAAACCAAAATCACAGCTTTTAAAAAAGTAAGCATTGTATTCAGGTGTGGGGAATGGTTAATAAAGCTATATATATTGAGCTGTAATGGGACTGTCACCAGGTTTTTCATTGTTGAAATAAATCCCGATGCCCAAAGATAAAGGAGGAAAAGTCCTTTAACTCAGCTTGTAGAGGGTGCAGTTCATAGATGGCTGACTCTAAGGCAGGGTGGCATGGCAGATGGGCATCACAGAGGAGAAATGGTTTACGGTGGGCAGAAGGCAGCAAGGCAAGAACGCAATGAGGCAGCACAGAAGCAAGCAGCAAGCGAGAACAGCAGCCCTCTTTCTGTCCCTTGTATTCTCCATACCCTTGGGGCAGGTAGCATTTATCAGGAGCTGTCTTTCCAATATCCACACCCAGAACTATGTCACACCAGTGAGCTCATTTAGTAATCACACATCCTTAATCCCAGCATCGCACACTGTAGATCCAGCCACCTCTCAAAGAAGCCCCACCTATCGACCACAAGAGGCTTTGGGGGACATCTAGACACAAAGTACAGCAAGGACGCCAGTGTTAGAGGTGGCATGGCAGGCCTCTTAGGTTTGGCTCTCCCATTCATATCACCTCTTTTCTCCACATCTGTAGTAGAGGGTCACAGGCCACAGCAGCCCACTGCTCCAGGACCTAGGGTCCACTGCTGAACTCCTGACTTCAGCTGGGATAGAGAGAATTTCTTCCTCAGAAGTTTGGGGAGGGTTTGCGGGAACTGATCTCGTCAGTCCAGATCTGGTGCTTTGGGAAAAAGCATAGGAAATCTAGGGCTGGCATGGCAGCACTTGGGACAGGGACAGCAACACAAGGGACCTGATGGCTGGACAAAAGCAGCTAAGGTTAGGAGAAAAAGAGTGAGAAACTGTAGTCCCAGAGAAACTGACTGGATAAGCTCAATGCCCATGATCAGTTGCCTGCCCCTGCCCCTTGTGAAGCTCCCTGGAAGGTTTTGTTGATGGTTTCCTTGAGTAATTCCTGTATCTACCCTGTAAAGCTCTCTTTGTGGCTTTCTATCATTGTCCATGGCTTCTATCCCTTATAACCATCTAATCCCTGAGCTATATCAGTTATGGTTCTATAACAACATGGAGAAATTCTTAAGTTATAAAATAAAATGTATTCAGTCACATATATTCTATATTTATGATCCCAGAAAAAAATGTATAAACCTATGAGTATTGGTTGAGAAAATAACCATAACAATGTTTCTGATAGTTTAAAACTTTTTAAAAAATATTTATATCAAAATTTTTTGGTATACTTATACTGTTTGAAACAAATTGCTGGGAAATCAAATCAACTTGGTATTTAACGCATGAAAGCATTCACAAATGACTTCTAACAATAAGAGACAACAAGTCAATGAATAACTATCTATTCAGACTCTTATCCTGGAGGTAACTGAAGAGGCATGTTCCTAAAAATCTGAAGGAAAACAGCATCTTGTGATCTCACGCATTGCAGTCTTTTGTGTTTATACAAAGTGAGGAAAATGTAGAATATGTTTATTGATTTCAGATACTATTTTGCATTAGCTTGTTGTTTTGTTTTGGGATTTTTTTCTCAGTCAGGATCTTCCTCTGCTACAGAAATATCACCAAGATTTCTAGAGAGCTTGCACACTTGAGTCACGCAACCCAGAAATGCATGAAAGCAGACTTTGCTGTGTACGTACACTTTTGACTGTCCCTCTTCAGGACTGTAGAGATTTTTTCCCTCTTGTGCAGATGAGCCTAAGATACAGATCTTGCAATCAGCCTCTCAGGCCTCTCAAGTGCCCTGCCTGAACATATCCACAGAGGTGCCTCAATCAGTGGTGTGGGAACCTGGGTTGGCTGGTCCCACCTATGCATTTTACAGGTGATAATGCCTTGGTCCACAAAGGAGAAATGATAGCTTTGAGTATCACAGGCATTTGTTGACCTATGCAAACAACTTACAACCTTTCCAACTGATCTGGGGTTGGCTCTTTGAGATGACCCAGCAGGGAAGCTTAATGCTCTGGACCTTCTTTTTCTTCCACTCAATGGATAACTTGACCATGACCATGACTATGGTCATGGTTCTAGAGTTATTCTCTGGTCCTATGATCTTTCAAGGAATAATCATATCTGGAACTGCTTCCTGTTCATCCTTGATAGCTCCAGACATCTGCCCAGGAAAGCCTGCAAGGTCCTTACCTCCAGATGGTGTGCCAGCAACTCTCCTGAGGAATTTAACCCACTCCTCCATCTCTGCCTGGGAGCTGGCCATGAGAATATATGAGTCTTGTGCTGCTCGATTCAGATCTCCTGAGGCTGGAGGAAAAAGTGGTACATATGAAAGTCTTGGACTGAAGGGACTAGAGGCAGAGCAAGAGGAAAGGAAGGGAGGCTGAACCTGAACTGATTCCCTGGTTTGATGAAGCACTTCAGTCAAATAACACAAGGCCATCATTTAGAGATTCTCAGTGGACCTAGGTATCTATGTATTTTAACAGTACATTGCAGAAGCTCCAATTCTACAAATTATTTATCACAATGGTTTAAATTGGAATAACTTTTTTTTCCATTTGTGTATTTGGTACAGGGTCTCATTATACAAATCAGCAAATCAGACTTGGGGTGATCCTACTGTCTTTAGCCTCCCCAGTGCTGGTATTACAGGCGTGCACCTCCATGCCCAGACTCTGTCACTGGCTCAGCACCCCCCGGGGGCAGGGCTGGCGCGGCATGCAGGACCCTGTAAATTAGGATAACTTTTGCTGAGAGCTGCTTCTGTGGACAGAAGCCATTTCCTACCAAAAAGAAAAGGAAAGTCACGGTGCAATTTCAGTATTATGAGGTGACAGAATCTGACGTGTAGACTTCCGGTCATCAGGCCAACCGTGGATACTATCCTACCAACCCAAGCTCAATTTCTGCCAAACCAAGCTCAGTTTCTGCCAACCCAAGCTCAGTTGTAGGGATTCGGAATGGGACAGCAGCCCAGTGTGAGAGGAACAATGCGTGCAAGTGTGTCTTTCTCACAAAATTAGTGTTTCCTGTTCAGATCACTATTCTCCTGACCACAGAAATCTTTGAAAGTGGTAAATTCTCAACATTTAGTTAATGGACATATGAAGCTTTTGAGGACTTAGTTTACTACTTTCATTTTAAACTTGGAGGAGAGCTAAAAGATACCCTAGAAGGAAGGGGGAGTTAAAAATAAATAAAAGATACCCTAGGAAACACAGCATCCCTTTGAACTATAATAGGGAGGTACATTATTGGCATTTTACAGGTAATAGAACTGAGCCAATAGAAGTGTACCATGGTGCAAAGGTACACTTGTCCCATTGTTCTTGTCGCTTTTGGAAGCAACTCTGGAATGTCCCTGCATGAGTTTGTTTTCATGGCTGTTGGAACGTGCCAGACAAATTCAAAATGTTTACAGCAATTTCTGTCAAAACATTGTGGTATGCCCTCACCACCTCATTCACTAGATCTGGTACTGTGAGACTTCTGGTTCCCCCCCCCAAGTCAGAATGACTATGAGAGGTGCACCAGGGGAGTCAGGACAGCGCAACTAAAGATGTGAAGAGACTTCTGGGACAGCTTCAAAGAGTGGCAAGCATGGTGAGGTAGGTGCATCTGAGAGGAATGGATGGTAATGTATCTCTTACTGTAATAACGTTTTAAGTTAAACATTCGCCATATTTTTAATCACACCTCATACAAGACAAACAGGACACAGCACATGCTAAGTGCATAGCAAGTGGAAGCCATCATTTTTATTAGGCCCTGTTCCCCCGCATATGACTGCTGACCTTTGACCATCTTCAACCCACCCAAAAGTCAATCTGACATGGTTAAATTTGTATTTTTATGGTTCAACTTGCTTTCTCGACTGAGCTCCTTCGGGTTAGGAAGAGATGACACACTATTCACATCAATGTCCCAGAGACCTGGCTCCAAGCTTATGAAATGCTTTCAGAGTTGACATGAATGTGCACTTGCTTGGTTCCTGGGCATTACTGGGGTCCTTGATGATAGTTAATCAAGTAGAACAGGTCCACTAACTACACACAAAACCATCATGGGATCCTAACAGATTGATTCATTGGTTGAAGGACTCTCTGAAACCTTGGCTTCCAGGACCCAGAATTAAAATGGGAAAATGTAACACAGCTCTTTCTCATCTCTGGGAATTAATCTGGAATGCACCTACCTGGAATAACTTCAAAGACAAACTTCCCTGCTTCTTCTGGGTTTGTAGCAATCTCTTTGATGGTGCTTCCTGGTAGATACATACAGCCCTGAAAGATTCAAGGTCAGGCTTTTAAGATAAGTAGCATTGCATCACCTACAGACTCAAATTACATTAGAGAACAAGTGGGCAGTAAGGATGTGGTGAAGATGAGGGCTGGTGGGGAGGAACATGGAACCCTGGCAGCTCAGTTTGAATGGGACTCCTCTGCTGCTGTTCAGGCATTAGCTAAATAATGTGGCAGCCAGCTGCAAGGAAGCTAGCAGTATACAGCAAGGACAAGGTCCTGGCAGGACCACTGCCAACACTTGCCCCATCTCACCTTTCCAAGACTCAACTTCATGGTCAGACTAGACTCTTGATCTCAGTGAGGACAATGCTGAGGCCATACTACTCTCCAGGGGAACTTAACACTGTCCATTTAAGAGGATAGAGAAACTTAGAAGCAGCAAGAATTCCTGAGAAGCACTGTCCAGGGGCCAGTGCTTTCTCTCACACATGCTTTTTTATGGCACTAGATATTGAATCTATAGCCTCTGAACTAAGCTACATCCTCAACCTCTCTTGTATCCTTATTTTGAGACAATGTCTCCATAAGTGGTTAAAAGGTTCAAGTGAACCTCGGGCTAGGTTTAATCTTCCTGCCTCGGTCTCCCAGAACACTGAGATTACAGACCTGTACCACTATGCCCAGCTTTAAATGGCTGTTCTTTTATAAACCGCCTTGAATGTACTATTCATTTAATTCCTCTAGCAATACTTTAAGCAAGGTATTGTTATGCACACTTTGTAAGTGAAAAGTCCTGAACATCAGGAAGTTTCCGTCATCTGGCCACACAGAACCAGTAGATGGTACAACACTCATTCCACCGCAGTAATGAGTTCAGGGTTGCTCACATCACAGCTGAGGTGATAGGAAAGATTAGCTTAATTCATCACTCCTACCACTGGATCTAAGCCTAGAGGGAGGACTCAATAAGGTACATGATCTTGTATAACCACATACATTATCAGAAAAGCAGGTGACTTCCTCCACGTGTGTGCATACTGCTTTATCATTTGCAGTGGACTGGAACATACTATAGCACTTTAGATCTCAGGAACATGGCAAGATTTATTGCTTCTACTTTGCAGGCAAGGAGTTGGTACTTGGAAACTTAATTTTATTGCAGTTAGTCACCCATAATTTACATCTTCCTGGATGATGAAGAGAGCTAAAGAAACTCTTACACCTTCATTCCAAGCTAAGAATGAATAAAGAAGGCAAAGCCCTATTGATAGAGGAGTCTCAAAATCTCATACGTAAGACTAGTTCAAGAGGCTGAAAAATTAATGTTTTTGAGGATCTAAAAATAAAGAGGTCTAAGACCAAGTGAGAAAAAGGGAAAGAGGAAGAGAGAAAGAGAATAGAAGAGGTAGAGAAGAAATGGGAGAAAGAAAAGAAGGGCCAAGGTATAGCTCAGCAGCATAAGCACTTGCCTGGCAAGTGCAAGGTCCCAAGTTCAATCCCTGGCACTGCAAAAAGAAAAAAGAATAAAAAGGAGAAAACTCCACCTATAAACTTGAATTCTGCAGTTCCTCAACGTTCTTCTAATTTTATTACATAAAAATAATCTCAGTAAGATGCAGTGATGTACACCTGTAATCCCAGTAATCAAGAGGCTGAGGTAGGAGGATCATAAATTCAAGAGTATCCTGAGCTACATAATGAGCTTATGACCACCCTCAAATATACAGTGAGGCCCAGTCTCAACAAAACAAAATTTTTTAAAAAATCAGAAACCAAAAAACTCTCCCCCTACATAATCCTCACTGCCCTTAGTAAACCATTCCAAAAAAAAGTCACCTTGAGATTGGGCTGCTGCTGGACTATTTTGAATAAATTATGTAGGACGAATTACAGCATGAGAATTAAAGGTCGTGTTACTTTTAGACAGGAAGGAACACTGGTAGGAAGGAAAGGCAGACCAAGCTCAGAAGTACCCACCCTCCCTGTGTCATTTGGTACCCAAAAGCATTTCATCAGATAAATAGAAATATATAAAGTCCCTGCTGATTGCCCTGATATATATATATATATATATATATATATATATATATAT
>NDGM011011343.1:0-11021 GCA_002564305.1 Octomys mimax | reverse complement strand
TTTTTTTTTTCTTTTGTGGAACCGGGGGTTGAACTCAGACCCTTGCGCTTGCCAGGGAAGCACCTATTCCACTGAGCCATCTCCCCGGCCCCATCTCTCTCTTTTTGTGAAAACTGGCTTGGATGCCCTTTCTCTCCTCCACTCTTTAAATATTTCTTGACCATCTTCTATGCTTAGGGAATGACAGTGAGCAAGTCATGGTTCCTGACTGTGAAGGACTCGTGTTCTGTTGGGGGAAAATAGTATGTTAACAAGTAAGTTCAGTGTGATGGCTTTGTCTTTCTAATGGCTTTATGACATGCTATAAATACTCAGAAGGATCAAATCAATGTTCCTGAGGGAATTAGGAAGTGTTTCACGCATGACAGAATTTGAGCTGTCTTCTTAAGTTGTTCATGAATATGAAAAAAGCAGAGAAAAATACCAGGCAGACAGAAAGGTAAGGCAAAGACAGGGAGATATCAACGGCAGTACACAGTGCAGGAGGCAATGGGAGGATCAGCTGGAGACACAGCTAGATGCACAGATTGGAGCAAGAAGGTGTAGTTCTTTGAGAGTCAGATCGAAGGGACCAGTTAACGAAAGGAAAAGTTGCTAATAGGGAGTACTCACTGTGTTCTCCTTACCAAGGGACATTTGCATAAGCTAATGTGAGCTAAAGATGAACTTCTGAGCTAATATTGGTGTCTTGGTTAAAAGGCAAATTGAAAATCTCACATCTCTCAAATTCTACTATATAGGTAGGAACCTACTTTGTCTACCTTACTTACAATAGACAGTACGAGATGGAAGACATGATGCTTAATGAAAGAAAGAGTCAGAAAATTCAGCTTCCAATTTGTTATTTAATATCTATGTGGCATTAGATAGATTATTTCTCAGATCTTACATTTTCCTGTCTTCAAAGTGGGAATCATACATGACTTACTGGGTAAAGAAGAGTAAATGAGATACATCATTAAGCAAACATTTGTTGAACATCTATTCTGTGACAGCTGCTGTGCTGTTTTAGAGATTAAGTCATATAAAGTGTACAAAATAGATAAAAAGTATAAATAAAGATACATGTGTATAAGAAAGCACAGGAGAGTTTAAAAGATCTCTTGGAACTACTGTTGCTTAGGTTGAAATTGATGAGAATGAGGGAGAGGAAGAGAGAAGGAACAGGATACAGGTGGAAAGAAAGAGTTGGCCAAGTGAATGCAATAGGGAGGGAAAATAGAAAGGCAAATAAGGTGCCACACCCTGAAATCATGCTGTCTTTTAAGAATACAAGAAATCTGAGCTTGGATGCTGGGTAGCAGAAGGGTAATAGAGAGAAAGGACATCAGTGTCTTGAAAATTTTTCTAAACATTATAACTGTAGGAATTCCATAGTGTGTAAATACCATGTTTCTATGAAAACAAAACAAGTCCAAAACCTTACACCATCTTCATTTGCTCACCACAGCCAAGGCAGTATCTCCCACGATCTCTGAAGCCATCTCCGACCTGTTGGCAGCCTGCTCTCTCCTCCCACAAAGCCTCGCTGTGTGAGACGTGAGCCTTTCAGACCCGCTGGTGCATAGTTTGCTTCCTCAGTCTTAACACCTAAACCAGTTTCCAGGGGAGGGCTGTCCACTTCTGCAGGTGTTCACAGCATTGTTTATTTAAAGTTCAGAGAAACCCTATGAAATTGATGCTAGAAGCATCCCTATTTCACAGATGATAAACTGGGACAGATGCCTTACTAACTTCTGCCAAGTTATATAGTTAGGAAATCATACATGGATACAACTCGGATGACTGTGGCTCTAGAAATCAGGCTTCAAGTGGCTCTGTTGTTTCTAAGGTAAAGCACTTTGGGCTTTATCTTATCATCAAAGAAACAGCATTGAGAAAATGACTCTTTATCAGTGCTGGAGAAAAAACTCCAGAGCCTTCTATATGCTAGGTGAGCACTCTATACATGAAGTACATCCCTAGCCCCAAAGTACTTTAAGAAAATAATATACATTTTTTTTTCACTATAGAAGGATCTGTCCAAAATTTGAGTAGTTTCTTCTGACAAAAATAAAGTTATTATGGATAACATTTTAATTAAAATGTGGGTTTCATACAAGGCAAGACAACAAAGTTCCCAGGTGCCAGAAACAAAGAAGGGCTAAGACAGAACCAAAACAAAAATAAGAACAAAAATTGAAGAGGGGAATAAGGAGTGCTTTTGGGCATCAGAGCATAGTGTGCAGTATTCTGAGATTTTAAGAGCATCAGGAGAATGGGACTTAAGCCCTTGCATGATGGAGCGCCAGAAATGAGCCACGTACGTAAAGCTGGGAGCTATGCTCCGTGAAGGAGGATATAATTATCTTTGGCCTGGAATCCAGAGACACCACTATGAGGTTTGATTGCTTCTTGAGAATGGGTGAAAAAGCTAATGAAGGAAAATCAAGTCTAGAGCTCGCTCAACATGTATTACTGCTGTCTTAGCTTGCTGGTACTGTGACAGAATATTTGAGACAATTCACTTTCAATGAGAAAAGGCTCACTTGGGCTGCTTGTTTTGGACACTTCCGTCGGGGGTCCTTTGGCCCTGCTGCTTTGTGCCTGCAGAAGCACAGTACCTCATGGAAGGGGCCCTGTGATAAGAGAGGTCCGTTCACCACGTTGCAGCCAGGAAGCAGAAAGAGAGAAAGTGTTGGGACTCCGACAGCCTCTTCGAAGGCACATTCTCAGTGACATGCACTTTTCTCTTTGGCCCCACCCTGATTTCTTACCACCTCATGGGGGGTGGGGAGGGAGTACACCTTCAACAAAATTATAACAATGGAACAAATGACAACAATCTCTTAAATAAGATTTTGTGTGTTTTTTAAGCTCTGAGTATAGAAAACTAGAATATATATCCCCCCCCCCCGAACCATAGAATTTATAGAAATGCATCAGCAAAGAAATTTGCTACTTCTCCTCAAGATCATTCCCTTGTCCCAGGACCTGAAGACCTTCCATGGAAAAGAGCTCTCTTTGAAGGTGAGCTCCCGATTAAATAAAAAGTTACAAGTTACATGAAGATACAGACTGTCTTAATAGAAAGTGGTGGAGAGCAACCATTAAGACCTAAGTTTAATAGAACAAGCTGAGCCTTTAAGTTACATAAGTGCAAAGGGAGGGCAAGCTAGAAGGCAAAGGAAAAATGCTGTGGGAAAAGAACCAGTAAATTGAAAAAGGGGCAAAGATACATTCTAGAAATGAAAAATTTGGCTCAGAGAATTTAGATTTCAGTAGATGGATTAGCAGAAGAGTATAGCTGAAAAGAATTTTAGGAGGCAGAATTGAATAAATGATTCATAATATGGTAAGCAGGGGAAAAAGATATTAGAAAGACACAGAGAGAATAGAATGGCAAGTCTTATTATGTATCTGGCAAAAAATGGGAGATTTTGTGATCTCAGAGTGTAGTGGGACTTAAAAAAAGTCAAATTGAAAACCAGAAGACATAAAATAAACCAGCTATACAAAATGAAAGTGGTATACATAGAGAGCTAATTTCTAAATGATATTAGGATGTCAGTAGCCCAAGAATGACATGGGTAAAGTAAATTTAAAGACCATATCAGAAAAGGAAGTTTGATGACCCATAAACAAATTAAGATGCTTCTGAGCTGTCCTTTGATAGTGATTACTAAACACTTCGTGTGTGTCATAGTCTGTGTTCTCCATCCCCACACACCCTTTATTAAAGCATGTCCCTTATTATTTCTGTTTTATAAATGAGGAAACATAAAAGGCGAGGCAGCTTCCCCAAACACTCGTAGCCAGTATGTAATAGAACGAAGCTTCTGACTCTGGCAGCCTGTCATGGGTTGGGGTTGTTTGGAAGGGGAACAGTAAAATACAACACTTTTTATAAGATTATTTTATAGTGAATCACTCAAAGAAGCATATACGAAGAGTGCAGGAAATCTAGCCACACACTAAAGACCCAAGAATCCAGCTGAGGGCCTGGCTCCTAATATCCTGCATGATTCCAGCTGAAGACCTAGAGCCCATAACGATCTCCCACAAGTCCAGTTGGGGGCCTAGAGCCAACAACAATGGCCCATGCTGGCCTGCTTCACAGATCTGCACTTGGAAGTGCCCAAGGGCCAGTGGCGGAAGCTAAGAAATCTATGTCAGCAGGATGAAAGCTCTGAAATGCAGCCAGGAAGCAATGCTCAAGGGAAGAACCAGAGCTCCCCCAAAAGTACCATACCCATCCCCAGCAACAGTGAGGTCCCGATCTCCCCTAGCAATGAGGAAAGCTGAGTTCCCATGAGGAAAACCAACATGACAAGCTTCTCCATGAGGCCGAGCAATGTACCATCTCCACCCCCACCCCCCGGAGCCGGGAAGCGATGCTCAAGATGAGGACCACAGCTTCCCCAAAATGAACTGTATCTATTCTCAGTGCCAATGAGGCTCCGCTCTCTTCCTCTGATGAGAACGGCCAAGTTCATCAGAAAAGCCAGCATGACAAGGGCCTCCAGCAGAACACCCCAAGAGAACCAGCAGCTTCCAACAGCTCCAACAGCTTCTCCAAACAGCTTCCCTAGTAGCCTCTCAACACCTTCTGCAGTTCTGCTTCTTATGCTGCTGGAAACAACCCTCAGGTGGCCTCCCACACCCAGCACCAGACTAGTCCAGTTCAGGTGGCTGTAACAAGCTGACCACCAGTTAGCAATCCACTGTACAGCCTGATTATAAACACTATCACTACTCCACGCTGTCTCTTGTATATGCACAGGGAGAAAAAAGTTTTAAAATATAATAAGATATGCTTTGATGCTTAGATTAATGTGAATTGTTTGACCTCTGCAGAGAACAGTTTGTCATCATCTATCACAGAGATGATAGATGAGAGCCTGCATCCCAATATCCTGCAGGAATCCAGCCGAAGCGGTACTACAGAAGTATATTCAGATGTCAGTAGCCCAAGAATAAAATGGGTAAGGTAAATAATAATTCTCTATAATTCTTATTTCCTTTAAAAGATAGAAATGAAGACTAAGTATATGTTCTGGAGGTGACAATGACAAGGTCCGTCCTTTTCTGAAAGACTGAGACTTGTTGGTTAAGGGAAGTGTCATAAGTAAGGCATGTGCTTCTGTTCTTGATGGACTAAGACACATCACTCTTCAAGCTGCTCTGAGGTGCTTTTCAGTCTTCAGGCCCTGGTCTTCTTTAAAAATCTCATCAAATAGATGCCACTAAGCAGATGGAACCTCGGTCTGTACCCATTTCCATAGATAATGCACCAAACAGAGTGGAAACAGAGCACTCTTCTGCCTGGAATCTGCTGGTTGGTTTCACAGTTTCACTTGTGGAATTATAAGATAATCTTTGGAACTTCACACATGCTTAACATTTAGGAGGCAAGACTAGTGGGTCTGTGCTTCTAGGCCCAGTATGAATTCACTCACCCATTCATCCCATTAACCTCTTCTTCCACATAAGCGGAAATCACTAAATATTTATGGATCAGTGAATCTTAGACTAAACCGTGTTCTCACTCTGAACTGCCAATACTTCTTGGCCTTTTGCTTCTAAGCCCATAAATTATAAAGCAGCAATAATGTTCCACTGTGCTCTTTTTCACTTCTACAGAATTTATTTTTCAAAATCACATTCCCATCTTAACGTGCTCTCTAACCATCTGTGACCTCAAATTGGAGGTCATGATGTTATTGTGACCTCATACCTCGGAAATATGAAGTCATACTGCCGAATTCTGACGTCACAGCTGGAGCCCTGGCGGGTGATTTCATCATCTGTGTGTCCTGGATCTTTGAGACCATATAGCTGGAGTAAAATGAAGCTACAGCAGCAAGGAGAAGCTAACTTTATATTCCAAAATCTGTTGAGGTGCTGTTGGTGGTCCTACAGTAACTTCTTAGAAAATGCACACAGAAAATGTTATATACATTCCGGAAAGGCCAGGAAAGAGCATTTTTCTTGGCTAGCTGTGCCACCGTGTCGATAGAAATCTAGTTTTCATTTTCAGATATATGATGGATCAAAGGTTGTCAAAGTATGCTGGACTTCCACTAACTGTCAGTCAGCAATCTTGCAGAGACATTTGTGAAATTTCACGTTTAAGGGGTAAGAAGGCCTCTAATAGAATTCACTTCTAAAACTTTTATTTGCTGCCACAAGATGGCGCAAGAGAGCAAAAATTGTAACAGTTTTCAATGTCTTAAGTCCGTTAATTATTGGACCAAGGTGTGTTGGCTTGTTATCCTTTATGCATGATATCTTATCAACGTTTTGTTTAGCTATACCACAAATTATTTTATTACCCCTATGAGGAAGATATTATCATTGCAGTTCAGAGGAGAAAATAGAGCCTAAGTCTGGAAACTTTTAAGTTAAAAATTTCTCAGAAATGTAATTGGAAATTTTCAGAGATATTTTTCTTCTAAATTATTTTTATGAAACTGAACCCAGAGTTTCCTACATGTTACACAAGTGTTATACTGCAGAGTTATACAGCAGCACCCCCCAAAACATTGAAAGGGACTTTTTGTTCAGCTAGGGGTATATTTAACCATACAACCCAGCAATCTCACTCCTAAGAATTTACACATGAAAAACGAAAGCCTAGGTTCACACAAAGACCAGAACACAAATATTTATAGCATCCTTATTAATAATGGCCAAACTGGAAAAATATCAACTTGTAATGATATAAATCAATTATGGTATACTCACGTAAGGAAGCACCAATTAGAAATAAAATGAAGCTGCAGGTAGCTTGCAACAACATGGATGAATTCCACAAGTATAATACTAAGTAAAAAGAGCCAGGCACACAAAACTACAGATGACAGGGTTCCATTCCTGCAATATTTAGGAAAAGGCAAAATTATAGATAGAGAAATCAGATCAGTGATTGAGAAGAAGATCTTAATCTTAATTGTTTCTACAAAGTGGAAAGAATTAAATAAACTGGAAAAAGGTCAAAGGGGAATTTTTAAATGGTAGAAGTATTTTTCTCTATTTTTATTGTGGTAACTGTTACCTAATTGTATACATTTGTGAAAATTTACCAAAATGCAAACTCAAAAAGGTTAATTTTACTATGCAAAAATTATATTACAATAAACACAACTTTAAAATATCTTTTAAGCCACTGAAGCAGAAATCCTGACTGAACTGCAGCTATTTTGTTAAATAAAGCAGCAGGCATTTTTTTCTCTGCCACTGAACTCTGCTAAATCTATGATTTGTCATCAAACTGAAACTTCTGTGAATGTGCTAAAACCAACTTTGCTACATATAGTTATGCCCACCACAGGATGCCCATTGTACCATAACCTTGAGCAAAAGCTTATGTAGTTCTTGTAACTTCTGTTTGCCACCTTATAAATAAGACAAGATCTGTATAATCAACACCTCCGGCTTTGGAGATTACTCCTCTGTGGTCCACTAGTGTCAATAGAATTTCTTTTTTGCTCCTGAGCTCCTGGCTACTGAGGGCTCATTTCTTTCCCACAACAGCTTCCGATGCATCGGTCCAGGAATTGAGAAAAGACAACAGGTACAGCCCTGCAGAGCTCCTGCATGGGCTGTGGAGATGGGTCTCCCTGGAGGTGGGTCCTTCTGAATGACTTCTGAGGCCTCCCCAGCCCCCACAACCAGACATGGACTGGACACCCCCATCATCACTAGCTCTAAAGGAGAATGAAATGAAGCCGTGTAGATTTCTGAATCATGGTAAAGCCATCCTAGGGCGATCTATTTTTCTGGTTGTCAGCCTTGTCAAGTCAAGAAGCCTGATCACTTAATTGTTTTTGTTTTCTGGGTGGGCGGTGGAGTCTTGAAACCTCTGAGTGAGTGTGTGAGTGAAGGAACGATGCCCCGCCTGTCTGGTTGCTTTGGATGGTCAGGTCTGTAGCTTCACAGTTCGGGCTACAGAGCTTGGAGTGGGCTTGTCCTGTAGTTGTATGGTCTACCATGTGACTCAGTGGTGATTCAAACCTCCGTAATGGGGTCATGACCTGGCCTGGGGATACAAGGGTGCTTATTGCTAAGACAGACCTTCCTCTCTGAGAGAGTAGCAGCCAGGCAAGCATCTGACTGGTGCTCTATAAAAGAGGACACCCATCTTTGCCTGTCTCTTGTGTCACCAGACAAAGGAAGATGACATACATGTAGGAAGTCAGAATGGGATCTAGTTAGTCACAGCTCACAGTTCTGGAATGTATCCCACAGAATTATTTTAAAGGGCTTTTCTGGTGAATAAGGAGTTAAAATGAAACGCAACTGGCTCTGTGTCTGAATAAGACCCCTTGCACTGGACAAAACCCACCCTCCCTGAGGACTCCTTGGCAGATTATCACCCCGATCAGCTGCCAGAGCTGGTGCCAGCACCTACAGGTCCACTGGATAGCCCTCTTTCTCCTGCTCCCTATTATCCTACTTCTAGCCAACTGCGCTGGCTCTAGCCGCCACTCCTGCTGTTGCCAGCCCTACCTGAGTTCTTCTGACACTGTGCTGGCCTGCCTCTCCACCCCCAACTCCAGTCAGTCATTGCACGCATTTGGCCACAGAGGTCCTCCTCTCTGGTGCTTTTTACTTCACAGCTGCCCTGACACACCTATTCAGGTCAGAGGGCATCATCTAACACCTACCTGACATCACTTCCAGCAACTCCTTCTGCTTCTATACAACACAGAAAAGTGTCACCACATTTTGATTGGATAAAAAAAAAAAAACTGGTTAAAGAGAGAGGCCCCTCCATAGACCTTCACTGGCCGATGGGTTGCTGTGGCCTTTCCTAAAGGTCACCTCACCTAGGATTACAGCACTGCAGGAAAAGGAAACAAAACAATCTATCAAGCATAGAGACCTTCTCGAAGTTTCTGCACATCAAAATAAATCATCACAGAATAAAAAGAAAACCCACAAATTGGGAAAAAGGTTTAGCCAATTGTTCCTCAGGCAAAGGTCCTCTGCATAGAACTTACAAAGAATTTTAAAAACCATGCCCACAAAATTTGAAGACTCAATCAAAAGGCCATTTGAGATGAATACACGCTTTTCAGAGGAAAAGGTACAAATGAAAAATAAATATATGAAAAATATATGAAAAAGTATTCCTATATTCATCTTTAGATATATGGTTCATTATAACGAATGGTCATTTGAGAAATACAAATTAAAACAACACTGAGATTCCGTCTCACCCCAGAAAGAATGGCTAGCATTAAGAAATGAATCAATAACAAGTACAGGAGGGGCTGTGGGCAAAAGGAACCCTTCTCTACTGCTGGTGGCAGTGTAGGCTGGTACAACCACTGTGGATATAAGTTTGGAGATTCCTCAAAAATCTAGGATTAGAGGTTCCATTCAACCTAGCTATTCCCCTCCTGAGTACTTTTTCAGAACTGAAAACATCATATCATAGTGATATATGTACACCAGTGTGTATAGCAGCATGAATTGTTGTGAAAAAACAGCATGAAACAACCCAAATGCCCATTAGCTGAGGAATGGATAAAAATAATGTGATATTTTTATACAATGGAGAATTACTAAGCTTAAAAAGGATGAACTGTAGGCTTTTACAGGTAAATGTGTGCGACTAGAGAACATACTGGTAAGTGAAACAAATCAGACCTGCATGTGTAAACATCGTGTTGTCTCCCTAGTGTGAGAACCTGAAAGAGTAAATAAAATCTGAAAAGTACAATAGACACTGTGCAAAGGAAAGAAATTGTTCAAAGGGAAATAACAAGTGGGATGAGGGAAAGGAGAAAAGAAAGAAAGAAGGAAGGGAAAAGGTTGTGTGAATATATACACAAGATAGCTTGGATAGTTGTACTGCTGATTTCTGCTGGCCTAATGAAAGGAACAGTTAATGCTTGAATACTTCTCTCTCCTTTGTAATATTTTATAATTTTTTGATGAATTTTTTCATGCTTATATTTGGTGATCTTAACAACTAATTTGAAGACAACAGTATTCAATATAACAACCATTGTTGGATTCCTAAAAAAGAGAAAGAGAGATTAAAAGCCTCATCTCCTTAGAAAATAATGAAATTGATGAGATTGCAAAAGCAGCTGCTGAAGGAACGTCCCGGGACTAAAGCCCCATACCTGCAAAGCTGGAACTTTTCTTTTTCAATGTATTCAGTGCCTGGTCGCACTATGCAGCTAAGACTTGTAGTGATCTTCTTGTTTTCAGTTTCCCCAGCGCTGGAATTACAGGCGTGCGCCACCACAGCTGGTCTCAGTGGCCAGCTCAGTGGGCCCCAGAGGGGGTGGGAGGTGAGGGGAAGTATTGGAAAACTAGAACTTCTATTAGACATTTCTCCTGACACTGTGATGACAATCAAAAAATCAATTTCCTACATGTGCAAAGGAAGAGGGTGACTGGGGAGAACAAGAGCAAACTACTAAGAGACCCAGCCCCTGGTGGTTACTCCTGGATGGACAAACTGTTGTCGCACACAACTGGCCTATGCTTGGGTTAAAAAACCCCTACAGTGCAAGTAAAATCTCATGTCTGGTCAGCAGCTGCTCCACTATCTGTCAGTGATGCCAAACCTATGCTCCAAATAATCTGCTTCGGAGGCGTAAGCCCCTTAAGGGATCTAAGTGGCCAGAGCATCACCTTTTAGAGATGTACAAAGATACTTCACAGAAGCCAAGCTGAGCATCTTGTGCTCCTAGTCTATACTTCCTCTGTGTGGGTAGAAGGCTTTCCCACCTGAACAGAAAAATCTCCTCGGGTCAGTTGAACCCTTCTTCCAGATCTGGACTCCCTCTGTTTATAGGAAGTGACAACAGCCCAGTCTCTGGAGCAGAAATGATTCCAAACCTCGCTAAACTGCTCCAGATAAAATAAAATCTGCACGTTGCAGGTCTGCCTCAGAGCTCTGGAAGGCTGAACAACAAAGCAGACAAAGGCAAGCACAAGCAAGTATTTCCACGATAGCAGAGCCCACGCACTGGCCTCCCTAAGGCGTCTTCTTCCTGTTCGGTGCTCACCTGGGCCTT
>NDGM011011331.1:0-11013 GCA_002564305.1 Octomys mimax | reverse complement strand
ATGCCCTAAGGATAGACCTGTGTCTCACTCACCAATCCTGCTCCCCATATGCAAGTATAAGCTTGTATATACTGGTGTGCATGTGACTGCACACACACACACACACACACAGAGGCAATACAAGGGAAACACACACACACACACACACACACACACAGAAGCAATACTACAAGGGAAACAATCAGAAAGGAGCCTCTGGAGCCAGACAGAATTGCCTCATCCTTCCAGGTGTCTGTGCTCCATCTGCCATAAGCTTCCCTTTCCTCTCCTGCAGTGTGGGGAAGACCACCAGTCTGCCTAGGGCGTGGGTGTGAGGACAACAGGAGTCACGAGTATCCCTCTCTGAGCACATAGCCTGGCATGAATAACTGTTTTTTGAAACACATTTATGCCCACTGAGCCAGGAACAGGTGTGCACACTTAAGGGGACACGCGGGGCTCAAGGTGTCCTCATTCCTGGTATTAGCATGCAGGCTCCGGGAGGGCAGGGATAGGGGGCTGCTGGCCAGCGCCACGACAGCGGCCAGCACGGCGTGCTGCAAAGCCGAGCATGGCAGAGACCGTACTGCCACAGGTGGTGGTTCTGGGCCAGGCAGCAGGCGGGCAGACAGAAAGGAGGAGAAAGACTTCCCTCAGCTGCTGCGGGCTCCTGACCCGTATCGCTGTGAAACGGGGACAGAGCCGGGACTTCCCCTCAGTCACAATGATGCGAAATGGAAATGTCCTCAGAAAGCCTTTTCTGTCTGAGAGACCAGCAGAAGAGAAGTAGGGAGGGACACTATGGGGAAGTGAGCAGCACGCTCGCTCGGGAGGCTCCACGGTGGACCTAAGCAAGGCAGCGCGAAGGCGGGGTGGGGCTGGGCTCTGCAGCCGCTGGCTTCAGTTTGCGCCCCAGGCTGAAGTTCACCGCCTTGAGATTTGCCCTCCTGGAGCCGCGGCTTCCTCATCAGTACTGGAGGAAAGTAACAGAGCACTCCCGAGGGAGCGGTAAATCAGATGGAAGGTTTGCTGAGTACTTAGTACAAAGTAACATGGCAATAAACGGGAGTTAAGACTATGGCAGATATACTTTTTCTTAAAGTAAAAGCCAACCCCCTCAGACAATTACAGAGCCAATGCGGAATTCGGCTTAGTGCAACTAAAGTAAAAATAGGAGAGCTGACTGCTTCCAGAGGATGACTATTTATGAGGCCAATTTCGGGTTCCCAGCGCTAATGAATTCCCCGCGGCAACTCTGTGCAGCTTCTAGCCCAGGAGCAGGACGAGGCCTCCCGGGAGCTCCTGGGAGCCCTATCCTTGCAGGGCTCAATCAGTGTTTAATAATCGTGGCGATCATCCTAATAATGATGAGGTGAAGTGCAGTGGGAGAAAGAGAAGACGGAGGTGGGAAGAATAACACTTAGCTCTTCTGTTTCCTCAAGACAAACTTGTCCCCGAAATAGATTAATTCAATCTGCATATTAATGTAGATTACTAATTAATGGAACCAAAAATGCTTTCAACACCAAAAGTGCTATGCAAATGTTTAAGAAATAATAACATCCAGGAGTCTTGGGGTGGGCAGCAAAGGGAAATAAGCTCCTTCTCTCTGTCTTCTTTAACATTTAAAACTTTATGGCTGAAAGAAACGGAGGGCATTAGGGAAATTCAACTTAATGCACAACAACATAAAACACGAAAGCCTGCAGTGAGGTGACTTCCCTTGAGCTCCCTTGGGCTCCTTCCCCAGGGGACTATGGGGGCTGAGTGGCCTTCCACACCCCAGTGCCTCCTGGGTGGGCGCAGTCACTAGTCCCCAACGCTCTACCTGGGCCAGATCCCGGAGAGAAGCCAGTAGTGCTTAATGAAGCCAAGCCTCATCAGAAATGGGGGAAATAAGGCCTTTCCTAAGTCCAGGGCATGAAGAGGAATGAAGAAGTGACCCTGCAGTGGCAGAACATGCAGGGTCCTTGGCCAGCTGACCAAGGTCCCCTCGGCAGTGAAAGATGTGACCATGAACAGCACAGTACCTGGACGCGCTGCGCTGAGGAGGAGGGTTACTCGGCCTGCTCTCCAAAAGGCAGAGCCAACACTGAAGCACTATAAAACACTAGATGTACCTTACAGGTTTACACTCTGCCTGGCGAGGGCTTTTTAAAACTGTCAAAGTCACCCAAAAGAAAGAATCTGAGAAACTGTCACAGCTGAAAGAAGGCCAAGGTGACACAGTGACTTAACACAGTGGGGTTTGGGAGGCTTTCACTGAGGCAGGAGCAAGGCCAGCAGGCACAGCGCCCTCCTGCATCTCCTGGAGCCGGCAAGGCCAGGACTTAGTCCTCCTGGCCTCCCCTGTGCACCTTTGCACAAGCAGCTGATGCGCAGTAGGACAAGGGAGCTGTCTTTCTCACCCACTCAACTTTTTCTGAAAGTTGAGTACCGCAACTTTCAGAAAATTCACAATTTAAGGGCCATGGAGATAGTTTGGTGGTCTAAGTGCCTGCCTGACAAGCTCAAGGGCCTGAGTCCAATCCCTGGTACCACATGCTATGCTGTGGTAAGCTGGCCACAAAAAAGCTGAGACAGGAGGATCACTACAGCCTGCACTAAATGAATAGATGAATGAATGAATGAATAAAATTTTTTAAAATTTGCAATTTAGGGCCAGGGATTTAGCTCAGGGGTGCAGCACGGGTCTGGCAAATGTGAAGTCCTAAGTTCAATGCCCCGTACCACTCCCCGCGCCCCCCCCCCCCGGCAATGTGCAATTTAAATGAAGTTCTCCCCTCCCCTGAAAAAGCTCAGCTTCCTGTACAATTTGGCAGCTAAGCACTTGACAGGTATTAAGAGATTGTGAGGGTTGGAAGAGTGGGCCTCACAGCTTGCCAAGACCAAATCCTCCCACTTAGCAGGAGGAAACTGAGGCTCGTGGTAGGAGACAGTTTTACCTGTTGCCCAACGTTAAATATTGCCACCATCCTTACCTCATGCTTCCTCATTTAGAATATCCAAAGCCTTCCCTGCTACCTGGGATACAAAGAATCAGCTTTGGACATGGAGACAGTCTTGACCTATCCAGCTTGGCCTTTATATACCTTATGATGGCAAATGGTATCCGTGTGGGATGCAGTTTGATATTCCGTTACGCATCTTGTTGCCCTAGTCCTCGAGAGGCCATTACCAAGCAGGAAGTCCAGGCCTGGCAAGCAAAGGCCTGAGGCCCAGAGGCAGCTCCCAGGGGGTGTGTGGAAAGGGCACAGCTTGGCCCGGTGGGTGGGCTGGCGGCGCTTTCTCCGTGCCCGCCCCCAACAGCTTCCTGGGGGATCTCATTTTCCAGCTTGGTGTGGGGCACATTTTCTAAATGACCCTGTTTCTGTTATGAGAGTCACAGTGCTCTAACCACAAGATCATAAATACTCCCAAGTGACTGCTAATGGCAGTGGCAGTTTGCAATGTGCCAAGTGGCAGCAAGAAGTGGATGCCATGAATTATATCCCAACGCCTCCATTCTCACTGAGGTGTTTTGTGGGTTTTTAGTGATAAGATCTGCTTTCAAGTGGATTTACAGGGGCTCCCTGTGAATTCAGACAGAGCTTTTAAAAATATGTCTAACAGAGGCTAAAAGGAAAACCAGAGGAGTCTATAGTTTCAAGCTTGAAACAAGTTTATTAAAAATGTTTAATGCATAATGGTGAAAATATGGAAAGTGGGCCAATTGCAGGTGAACACACTTAAAAAAGTGTGGGAAGTGCTAATAATTACAAAATAGGAACAGTAACGAAGGCAATGAGATACAGTGAGTCAGACACTGGATGGAGCATTTTGCACAAGTCACCTCTCAGAGTTCTTGTGACAGAGCTATGTGGTAGACGCGATGAGTATTCATTCCTATTTTGCACACCAGAAAACTGAGGCTCTAAGAGGCTCGGGTTTCACGGTTCCAGAGGGCAGATCTGGAGAGTAACGGCCTGGCCTGCCACAGCAGTGCTCTCTGCCTTACCCCGCTAGTGTCCTTGTCCAAGCAGACCCTGTTGGCGCACTTCAAGGATCCCCACACCTCAGGGACACGTCCTTGCGGGAGGTCTTGGAGCTATATCCAGGTCAAGTTGTAGGAACCTGTCAACAGCAGTGAATGAAACTTGTGGAAAACACAAGGATCCCTATTGTCCTGCAACTGCGAATGGCATAGGCTGAGTCTCTACCCTTAGCTCCTTTATCAGAAAAATGAGGGTAATCCCACCTTCCAGCTGGTAGGACAACTCGGTGACATTGCACGTGTGAAAACCTCCTTAAAAACCCAGGAGCACTGTACAAACTGTGCCTCTGAGACTACCTAGATGGAAGAGCGTCAAGTCGCTTGCTAACATTCACCTTCTTGGCCCCCAACAGAGGCAGAAACAGAGGTATGGAGACCGAGCAACTTCCACAAGGCCCCAATCCCGAGATTTAGTGGCACAGCCCAAGCAGCAGCACTGACGGCAAACCTTTTAGAGCCCTCAGTGGTAACAACAGCCCCTGTAGCATGTATGCCACCACTGGAGCGTCTCTTGTTCTTCTTGTCTTCAGTTCTACCTGCTGGTAGAAACTACCAGAAAACACACACACACACACACACACACACACACACACACACACGGGCTCTGGAGAGCACAGTTGGATTCTTCTCAAATAATCTACCCCAAAGATCCATTCTTAGAACCACAGTCGTGAGGCTGTGTTCAGGATGCCAGCGACAGGGAAGCCTGCGGAGACAGTGGCCTCGATAGCTCATCATGAACAGGCTGGTGCCCACTGACCGCGCATTTCACCTGCAGCCTGGCCAGAGGAACAGGTCTGCGGAACTTGGAAGGGACTGCAGCCCAGCACCCCGCTAGCAGTCTAAGGAAGTATCTCTATTCCTTGTCCCTCCACAGATTTCTTTCCTTTGGGAACTGTCCCACTTTTTCACAAAATTCAGTATACTAGGTCATTTTCCTCAGGCCCTGTTTCCTCTATTTTCTGACTTTTCAATACAACTATAGAAGGCAAAGTTGCAGCATCCTAGTGTCTGAGTTCAGAGGATCTTGGACACTAACCCAGTTTCTTCCCACTTGGTGCTACAGTGTCCAGCTCTACCCTGAATGTCCCAAGGGTTGGGAACTCGCTTGTATCCTACTAGCTAATGTAGGAACCAGAGAACAGATCCTGGGCAAGACTGACAACATATATTGGGGGGCCAGTGAAAAATGAAGAGGCTTGGTTCCATATTTAACAGTTACTAAGAATTTCCAGAGCTGGGTGTGGTGACACACACCGTAATCCCAGCACTCAGGAGGCTGAAGCAGGAGGATAGTGAACCTCAGGCCAGCCTGGGCTACAGGAGGCATTCAAGACCAGCCTGGAGTATATAGTGTCTCATAAAAAAAAAATCCAGATAAAAGATCAAGTCCTGACAGGACAGTGTTGAGCCAGGTACAGGGCCCTGTGCACACGCACTGGTGAACGCCCATGTGGCTGCTTCAGACACTACCCTCAGTGCGTGGGAACCACACGTACCTACCGGGACTAGTTGTTACTTTACCTCCCTCATATGTGAAGTGGAGGTCATACCATCTATTTCATAAACGCGTTTCTGAGACTTAAAGGCACTCACTAGGTAACACGCCCAGCACAGTGCTGGGGACACAGGCAACACTCACTTTTGTGCTCAAGCTGCACACCAGGGATAGACAAAAGCATTCATATTAGAAGCATTTATAGTAATTAATATTAAAAGCATTGGTAAGTTCCACGCCAGCCCTTCAGATATCTGCAGGCAACTCTTATGGTGCTGCCAACCTTCTCTTCTCTTGGAGCTAAGTTGCTGGCTCTGCCACTGGTGACAGCAACTAAGGCCCCAGGTGGCGAAAATCACAATGCCGTGGCTGGGCCTGGCTTTATGGGGGCTGCTGTTCATGCGCTGCGGTGTGCAGGCGGGGCACGGCTCTGTACGAACAGAGTCGAGGTGTGCACGCAGTGTTTTGTGTGCTAGCAGATGGGGTCCCGACTCAACTTCCTCACCACAGGACCACAGAAATGCCCGTGGCCACTCTGCCACCAGAGAAGAAGGGAAGTCAGAATGCAGAGACGGTGGTCAGCTTCTGCTTGGAGTATCTCTTCTTGCAAATGTTAAAGAGAACACAGGACCACAGAGCATGCTCCGAGGGCCCCATGAGCATCTTGGGAGGCAGGGAACCTCAAGCTTCACAGTCAGGGTGGCACTAGCCGCTACCTTACCTCAGGACATCTGATGAAATAATGAGAAGAGTGAACCCTAGCCCTGGGGAGGCAAGGCAAGAGGGCTGCACGCTCAAGCCCAACCTGGGCAACTTAGCAAGACTTTATCTGGAAAAACAAAACAAAACAAAACAGAAAACCCAAGCAAACAAAAAATTAAAGGCTCGGGGTGGAGCTCAGTACAAAGGTCCTGGGTTCAATCCCCAGTACTGAAAACAAAAGGGGGGAGGAAACTGCGCAAGAAGCTAGTCATCACAACGAGACTTGCGTAGGCCAAGCCGTGCCCTGCTGTGTGTACTGCTCTCCACTGTCCCGTGCTGGGCTTCCAGCATCCTGCTCCCCCTGGGCAGTTTCTGTAGAGCAACTGCAATTGCATCCCCTGCAGAATGCAAACATGACCATGTCCTCTGCTGCTCTAAACCCTCCAATGGCTTCCCACTGCCACGAGAGTAAAGTGCAAACTCCTTACCATGAGCCGTGGCTTCCTCTCCAGGCCCTCAGCTCGCTCTGGGCCCCACCCTCACCGCTCAGCCCTCCGCTCAGGACCCTGCCCCAGTCTGACAAGCTCCACCTCCACCTCTGCACGATGCTCTGCCTGAACCTGCTCCTTATCCCATGCCCAGCCTGGCTAATTCATCTTTCAGATATTTGCTTAAATAGCCACTTCTCCCATGAAGCTTTCCCTGTCCTCTCAAAACAAATGCAAAACAAAACACTGCACATGCTCCCATCGCTTGCATCCCTGCTTGCTCCATCAAGGCACTTCTGTCATCTTCCTGCCCCGCAAGTCCTTATCAATGGTCTGTCTCCAGGCTGGGTTGCTTGTGCCTACCTTGCTGTGTCTACCTTGCTTCTCAGAGCCCTGCCTGAGCATGGTAAAAACTCGACAAGTGCAAGTTACTGAATGACTATCTCATGATATCAAAAGCAGAGAGGGCTGGGCTGCAAGGATCACTGCAACAGCACTCTGAGAAGCCATAGTCTCAGCCTGTGTCATCACCAACATGCTATGTGACCAACAGGGTCTCAGGGTCACACACTATCTTTCAGAGGCCAGGGACTAGGCTCAGAACACAATTCCCAGCACAAAGCCCCTAAATCTCCTGCCAAGCCAGCACAATGAGACGGTGTCCTTTTCGCTGAGTTTTCTGTACACAGAAATCTTGCAAGAGCAGCCTGACTTTGGAGCCCTTCATTCATTATTCATTTATTTCCTTGTAATATCATTTCCGCTGCATCCGAAGGACAAGCCCTGGAACAGCCCTCCCACCTGCACGCCAACTCTGCTTCAACCCAACCACAGGAAACCTTGTCTGGGAGCATCCAGGCCCTGACAGCCACACAAGCCCAGCATGCAAAGAACAGAAGCTGAGACATTTTCTCCCATTAAAAAACGCCCCCCTTAACCAAGCATCTTCATGTTTAGAATTTCCTTCAAGTATTTTTATTTTCCTAACAAGCCCCTGCAGGACAAAGCTTGGCGAAAAGGATCCACAAATTCACGATGAGGACACTGAGGCTTGGAAAGGCTGAGTTAACTTACCCAAGATCAGGGGGCACCCCTGTGGCAGAGCTGACGTGAGCCGAGGTCTGTGCTCTGCAGCTACCCGTATTCTCCCTTCTGCACTGAAAGCAGGTGTATTTGTCTGCTTACATGTGCACGCACACACAGGCCAGGCCACTGCTCTGCCACTGACCCACATCCCAGGCCCCTGAAGATGTTTTGAAGAATGGCTATAATATCCAGAACAGACCTGTGAATCAACTGTCTCCCCCAAAACAAATGAATTTGAAAAACAGGAAGGAAGAAATACATGGAAAGAACCCGAAGCTGCCCTATACCTTCTAAAGATAACCAGATGTCCACCCCACATCGCCGGGCTCTGGACACCTTGCATCCCTTTCAGACTCGGGCAGCCTCAGGGACCCTGGACTTGGCCACCCCACTGCCTGGATAATGCTCCTGGTTTCCTTGGGTCACAAATTGGTCATCATTTACACTGTTGGGGCTCAGAAAGCAACACCTCAAGTGTGTCACTTTGACATGCGGCGCACTTTGAATGACAGGAGGATGGACAGCCTCAGAGGCTGCTCCAGGATCAAGGGCCCTCTGACCCACTCTTGTTCCCGCTCCTCCCACATGAGAAGGGGTTCTCCCCTCTGTCCCTTCATCTGATTGAAGGAAATTCTTCAGAAAGAAATCAAGTCGTCTGGGGTGTCTTCACTCAATCTCATTATCTCGTGAAAGTTCATCACTGAACATACTAGGAGTTGTTACCATGCCCAGATGACTTTCCATCTCTTCTTGGGAGGGCAGCTCCAGGATTACCTGAGACGAACAGAGCCTTCCTCTTGGAAACAAAGCAGTCTTTGTTCCTAGTGCATGGTAAAGGCCCTCCCGTCCCACAGCCTGTCACTACCTCCCTGGGGCCCCAAGGATCTCTGGCCCATGCTACTGTGTTGTTTGAAGCATTTGTTTCCATAAAGATGGTCGGCCACTCACCCTGCTAACTTATCCGTACCTTGCTTCCCTCAGCCCCATGGTTCTATGAGCACTAAATAAAATGTACAGGTTCCTCCCTCCTGTTAAGCTTGTCCGTTTGCCTCAGCAGACTTCAGAAAGGCAGAAAGAACTCCCTTCGGCCCTACGCTGCCTTCAGGGCCCCTGGATGCCCTTACACGGGTCTGTTTATTTCCTTCCCTGCGCTCACAACCGCGGCCCTGTTCATTGGTTTGCTTCTGTACTGCCCAGTTCACCCTCCAGAACACAGCTCCTGAGGGGTCGGTGCGGTGCTGTCACCACTTACCAGAACCTCCTGAGGGGTCAGTGTGGTGCTGTCACCACTACCTGGAACACAGCTCCTGAGGGGTCAGTGCAGTGCTGTCACCACTACCCGGAACACAGCTCCTGAGGGGTGGGTGTGGTGCTGTCACCACTACCCGGAACCTCCTGAGGGGTCGGTGTGGTGCTGTCACCACACCCCGGAACCTCCTGAGGGGTCGCTGCGGTGCTGTCACCACTACCCGGAACCGTGCCCCAACACAGTGAGGACGAGCACTAAGGGCAGCAAATAAGGGAGTCGCCCGCTTTGCACTCAACCGCCGCCCAAGCCCAGAGTCTAGTTTACATTAGCCAAATGAGGTACAATAGCCAAATGACCTTTCTGTAATCATACACGAGCAGGACAGACAGCACCCTTCTATTTTCATTAAGTATAAAAACAAAATAAGAGAGTCAGAGAGGTTAAGTGGCTTACCTGAAGTCACACAGTGCTGAGATAAAAGGTAGGTTTTAAGCCACCCTTTCTAACTCAGTTTCTATAAAAAAAAATTGCTCAAATTATTTTTTGCTTGGTTGCTTGCCACTACCTTAAAGATTCTCGCAGGTCGCTATGCTGCCTGCTGAGTCCCCAGCTGTCTGTCCCCAGTGGGCAAAGAGCTGCCTGGGCCTGCAGCATCTCTCTGTGTTGACATGCAGCAAGAGAATGGGGGACCAAATAGGCTTTTCTGGGGTGAAGCTAACCCACAGCCAGGATGTACCCACAATCCTGTTCGGAAAGGCTGATGGCCACAAAAGTCTGGGTTTCTAGTGCTCTCAGCAAAAGCAAGTAGGGGCTTCCCTGGGTCCAGAGAGCTAATGGTGCAGCCGCGCCAGCTACGAGGCTCCTGCCACCCCATAACCCAGGAAAGCACGCACTGTTGCAGGTGAGGGTCTGAAACACTGTCCCACCAGCATGGCATGCCTCAAACCCTCATCCTAACAGTCCCAGAGGACAGCAATTCATCAAACTCTGACCTCTGCAGTTAACAAAAAGACAAGGAAAGGATCTCCTGCTGGCTCCCCAATCCACACACCAGAAGATGGGAGGCCTTTCCATTTCAAAGTCATCGAAAGGGGCTGCAGTTCTGACTTCCAAAATAATGAATATGAAAAGATATTGCTCCAGAAGGGGCTGAGAAGAGACAGTGTCACTAGCTTTGTGGCCTGTTCAGTAACTACATGCCAAGAATCCAGTTGGCCGCTGCTGCTCTTTCTATCCCTTCCTCAGCTGAGGACAGAGTGCTCCAAGTTGGCAACACCCCTCAGTGGAGCTTTGCTAAAGCCCCCTTAGCTTCTCCTCTTCTCGCTCTTGCTTTTACCTCGGGCTGATGAAAATGTCAGCTAGGGGAAGGAGCTGAGTCTAGTGGCAGGAGTCCCACAGCAGTGCTGCCCCTCACCACACTGCATGACCCAGAGCCTGGGGCTCACAGAGCCGATTAACAGAGGTGAAGCTGCACGGGCTGCCTGCGTGGGTGTCCAGTCAGCTCCACACACAGGCACAAAAAATATGTCAGACGAGCTTGACCTTCCTGTATTTCCTGAAGGCAGCTGGATTTTCTTCAGAGGCAAGCATATCATCTGAAAATATAAGTGGTTTTGCTTATTTCTTTCTAATCCAAATGCATTTTCTTTTTCATGCCTTATTGCTCTGGTGAGAATCTCTACTGCAGTGTTGAATGGAAGTGATACGAGTAGACATTCTTGTTTCTGACCTTAGAGGGTGTTGTGGTTTGGGTCTACGTGTCCCCCCCAAGCCTCACACAGTCATGGGGCAGCTTCTAGAGTTTGGGATTAATTCATGATCCAATGCTAGGATTATGAGTGCGAGCTCTATACCCTCGGGCAGCCTGCATGCAATGTATGGAAGGGAGAGGGCCCGCTCAGCCCTTGCTCCCGCCTTTTTTTTTTTTTGCGGAACTGGGGATTGAACTCAGGCCCTTGCGCTTGCCAGGGAAGTGCTT
>NDGM011011324.1:0-10676 GCA_002564305.1 Octomys mimax | reverse complement strand
ACCACTAAGACAACAATATGCAGTGTATTAACTATTGAAACTGTGCTAGTAATCAGATTTGAAACTGTTTTGTTGCTCTTTGTTTCTCAATAAAATTATTTTTTATAAAATCCCAGGTACCAAAATAAATACATAAATAAAAATGAGTTAGTTGCTTTCTTACAGGGTCTGCAATTTAAAATACAGTGAGTCACAGTTTTTCCTCTTGGCTTTATGACCTGTGGGATTCTGGGATCAGCCCTTGTTCAGGAGCTCCTCTGTCTTTCTAACTCAGGCTGCGGCAACCACTCAAGGCAAGGCATGTCCTTACCCTGGTAGGTGGGGAAGCAGGCAGGCATCTGACCTGTGCTGGTCATGGGCAGCAAGGTGAGTGCTCAAGCAGTCCAGGGTACTTAATGCCATAATTTCAGGCTCAGACACCTAGGAGGCCACACAATCCAAATCTAGCTTCTCACCATGAATGGGTGGATTTTGCTCTTCCTGCCTGCCTACTCCTTGTCCTCATTTTCCTCCTGTTTTTGTTTATCTCATAGTCACTATTGTAAGATAACACTGAGTACCCTGAATTGAAGTTGTGCTGTAGTTTTTCTGTGCCTTGGTCCTACATAACCCTTTCTGGAGATGACTGCTGATTAAATATGGCAGCTGCTGTCCTGGATTCTTTTTCCAACTATGCCTTCAACGCAAAAGGAGTTGCTTTGGAATAAACCCCATGATGTGTTTGCTGTTTCCAATGGCTGTGGCCTTTTCTTGGTGCTGGTGGTGCTCACCTATCCACTTTTTCTCCCTGAAGCCCCTGATGCTGTGAAGATGGGTTACTTTCCATGGTGACATAGGGGAAAGAAACCCCCAACCCGAAAGATATCTGTGATGATAGTCCAGATAAATAACCAAAGAATAAATTTTAGAAACAATGGAGGTTGAGAGCAAAATATATTCATTGAAGGTAAGAAAGCTTCTATCTAAGAGAGGGACAGAAGAAGATGTGTGTTGCCTAGGAGCTTTCCTTTTCTAGGGATTTTTATAGAGCAAATGCACAAAGTGAAGTAGGTCCAAGGTGGGAAACGTGGAAGCTCACAAGGTGAGTATGGAGTGGACAAAACTGTGGTCAAGTAATCAGATTGAAAGTACAAATCATCAGGTAAAGTTAAGTAAATCACTATCACTTGGAGGGCCCAGCCTGTCTGACTGCCTATAATATTTCTATGTAACTCTGCTGCCTGCAACACCTGGAGCCAAGACTGGAGCCAAGACTGGAGCCAAGACTGGAGTCAAGACTGGAGTCCGGCCCTCATTATTCTTTTCTCTGCACTGTGCTTCATTTCTGCAGCTTTTCTACAGTTACTAATTTTCCTGTCAGCTGCCTCCTAATTCCTGGTGATCTACTTCTTATTCTCTCTTCACCAACTCAGTATTTCCCAGGTGTTTGGACGTCCGGCTCTATTTTACTACTAAGCTCTACCATGTTTGTTCTCCTCTCCTGATTTCCAAAGTTAGTTTAAAAGCCACCTCCCTATCAAAGCTGTTTTGATCCTCCCAGTGCTCTAATCTTTGTCTCTTTTAAAGATCAAAGTTCTAAGAATGACATCAATATATATTTAACATTTCAAAACTGTGAGAAAAAGGACTGAATCAAAGAACTAAAATGCATTTTTAATTCCCCAAAATAAAAAGCTAAAGGGAAAATGACCAACTATTAATACAGTCAGCAAATAGCCTGAGAGCTAAATATATTTTGGATTCTGCACTAAATGATCACAGCTTCCTAAAAAGTACATCAATAGAAATAAGGGGTTTTCAAGCCAGGAGCAGTGACCCTTTCTGTGAACAATAGCTACTGCTAGAAGTGATGGCCTTGGCTACTGGTAAGGTCATCCAACTGCACTTCACTGTGGTTCCTCCTAATCTAGGGATACTGAGAGCTTTTTCACTGAAATTAATACCAGAAAATGCTGTGCAGTAAGGGGAAAAATAAATGAATAAAGTAATAGATCATTGCATGAAGAAACGTCCATTATATTTAGTACTTTTCTTTAGAAAGAGTTCTTCGAGTTAAACTTTTTATTTTACTTTGTTCACTAACATATTTTAAAATGTTACATTTTAGCCATGTCTGATCCAAAACATGCTAGTAAGATTAATGGGAAACTACTTCGTTGAGTTCTCTGGGCTTAAGTGTGAGGGATGATTTCTGCCTTCCATCCACTCCTATAAATATGGAACTGCAGGCAAGCATCACAAGCCTACATCTCTGAGAGACAGATAAAGGCACAATCAATGCAAGAAACTTCAGGCAGCTCTCATTCAGGATGTTCTGCCCGGTTCATGGTACCAACCCCATCTCTAAGGTATGTGGCTCCTTCTGAAGTTTTCCCTGCAGTTTTCCCATAAGTTTCTTAGTCTTGAATACAAAAAGATTGTAACATAAACAAAACAGAGGTATTGACTGGGATTCAGTAAATAAGCTCCTTGCTTGCATATGAATGTAAAAAGAGGCAAGTCAACATATGATCTTCCATTATTAATAGAGCTATTCCTGGAAAGGTTGAGAGGAAGTGAATCAACCTGAAAATCTACACCAGTAATCAGTGTACAAAAGCTGCCCCAAGCATCATGGGATTATTTTTCTCTTAATGTTTTCCACTTCTTAAGCTCACTTGTTAACATTGGACTAGTATGTATCTTGAATATTACTGTGTCCTCTTACCCTAGTGACGCTAATGTGAGGATAATCCACTTTTCCAGCTTATAAATGTTAACCCTTAAGCAAATCATGCGGACCATCTTGTTGTGCATTATTGTACAATTACACTCAAGCCTTACATGCACTGGAACTCTGTACTATTGTTATTATTCTTTCTGAAGTTCCCAACTCAATACTCTTCTACTTTTCCTATTTTTGAGCATTTAATAATTTATTTTATCTGCAGTATTCCAAAAACCATTTCAAACACTTGAGACCTTTCTCCTGTGGCTACTGCTACACACAGACATTCTTGGTTCACATTTACCTTACTGATTTTCAGTTCCAAAACAGATAACTGAAAAATACGAAGATCTATCATTTTTGCTTCAAACTGCATTTGCTTTATATTTGCACTTTGTGAACTGTGTGTTTGGTTTCACCTAAACTTTTCAGTAAAAAATCACTTTCTTGTGCACCTTTCTCAATTTTCAACCAAAATGATATATTCCTGAAATCTATACTAACAGAAACATACATATTAACCTAAACCAAATATAATTTTTATTTTATAAAATGTTAAAACTTTTATGTGAAAGTCCTGTGTACTTCTCAGGATTACCACCCATCATTCACTAATGTTATTAGTGATGTTGGCTACACCAAAACCCTCTATCATCACTTTTCAGTGGCAAGCCCAAAAAGAGACAAAAGTTTATAAGGGCAAAAATAAAAGGAAAAAATAAAGTTGCTATGATATCTAAAAATATAATGAGGCAGCTGCAGATTACTTTGAAAGGTAATTAACACAAATTCAACAAGAAGACAGACATACAGAACATACAGAAACAATTACTTTTAAATCACAGAGCACTCTCAGATGGACTGACAGAGTTGAATGCAGTAACACCCTTCTGCTGTAAAAGCATGACTGTTTTAAGGAGGTCCATAGGTTGGTGATTTATTTTACTCTTGGATGAGACTTCCCCTCAGGAACAGCTTCTTCAGACCCTCAGTGTTTGAGCTAGTACAGTGCACTGCTGTTTTGACAGACACAGCTGTTTGTGTAAATGTTCTTCCCAGACGAAATGAAGGCTTTCTATTCCTATGCTCCTGGTGACTTTATCATGAATCGGTGTTGGATTTCATCAAATCCCTTTCTGCATCTAATGACATGATCATGTGTTTTTTGTCCTTTTTCAGTTAATGTGGTATAATCCATTTATTGATTTGTGTATGTTGAACCATCCCTGCATTCCTGATATGAATATTATTTGGTCATGGTCTATAACCTTCCTATATCTATATTATTTTTGACAAAGGGGCAAATTCCTTTGCTGGAGGAAAAAGAGCCTCATTAATAAATGGATCTGGGAAAACTGGCTTTCTACAGGCTGAAGATTAAACTTTGATTCATATCCCTCACCATGCTTTCAACTGAAGTAGAAATTTATCAAGACCTAAGTAGTAAAACTGAAACACTAAATCTAATGGGACACAGAGTGCATAAAACAGTTGAAGGAATTGGTGCTCACAGGACTTTATGAATAAAACCCCAATCACACAAGAAACATTACAAAGAATCACCATCAGGCATCATATAATATTAAAAAGCTTTTGCACAGGAAAAAGAGACCTCCAACAGAGGGAAAAAGTAACCCACAAAATGAGAAAAGAAATTACTAAAAAACTAATATCTAGAATATTTCATGAACTAGGAAGTCAGACTCATCAAATTTAAAGGTCCAGTCCAAAAATAGGCATCTGAATTGCATATACACTTCTCAAATAAAGAAGTACAGCAGCAAATAATTCAAGACTTGTATAGGTAAATGGGAGCAACTGGAGACCATACTCATAAGTGAAAGAAATCAAACACATATGTGTAAACATCTATAGTCTCCCTAGTGTAAGAAACTGAAAGAGTAAATAAAATCTGGGAGGTACAATAAATATTATGAAAGGGAAAGAAACTGTTCAAAAGAAAAGAACAGTTGGGATGGAGGAAGGGAGAAAAGAAAAAAAGAAGAAAGAAGGAAAATATATATACAACCATGACAGCTAAGGTAACTGTATTACTAATTCCTGTTGGTTCATTGAGAGGAATAGTTAATGACTAATTTTTTGATCAGTTTTGCATGCCTATATCTGGCAACTTGAACACATTTGAAGGTAACAGTATGCAATATAAGAATCATTGTTAATTTCCTGTCATCTTATTTTAAAATTAAGTACCATTTTCATTTTTTTTTTCTCTTTAGAAATATATGGAAGAGATGCTCAACATCACTGATCATTTGAAAAATTCAAGTTAAAAGAAAACTGAGATCCCATCTCACCCCAGAAAAAATACCTATCATCAAGAAATCAATTAGAAAGGCTGGCGAGATTGTGAGGAAAAGTAATTCTTCTATACTGTTGGGTGAAGTGTAAATTGGTAAAACCAGTATGGAAGTTAGCATGGAGATTTCTCAAAACCTAAAACTAGAGGTTCTACTTGGCCTAGGTTCTACTTGGCCTAGGTTCTACTTGGCCTAGGTTCTACTTGGCCTAGGTTCTACTTGGCGTAGGTACTCCCCTTCTAGGTCTCTTCACTGAAGAGTTCAATGCATCATACCACAATGATATGCACAGTCACATTTATAATAGCACAACTTATAACACTAAATCTTTGAAACAGCGTGTGAGCCCATCAGTGGATGAAAGGATAAAGAAGATGTGTTTTTTAATATAGTAGAGGGACACTGTGCCATAAAGAATGGTAAACAAGACATTTTGGGGTTAATTCATGCACCTTCAGATCATAACTTTAAATGAAATAATCAAACATACATGTTTAAATATCACATTGTTTCGCTTGTATGAGAAACCTAGAAAGTAAATAAGCATTGAAATTGATTAGATATTAATAAATAGGAAAAAATTGTTCAAATGGAAAGGGGAATTGGGGAGAGGGAAAGAAGAGGAAGGGAATGGAAATAAAAGAATAAAAAAGAACATAAAACAATAGAAAGGAAGTATTGTAAATGGAGGGGGCAAGAAGGCTTGAAGGGAAAGAGGGGAATGGGGCAAAAAGTACTAAGCTATGTTATGTACAGGTTCAAATTTTCTATGATGAACATGATCATAACGTATGTTAAAAATATTTCCAAATAATTATTTTTAAGAAATGTTCCCTTCAAAGGGGTAAACTGTTACAATTATGGTGTTGTATTTTATACAAATTTCTTTGGAAAACTTTTTTTTTTTATTTCTGGGGGGGTGGTGCTCAGACCAGTTATAGGTGAAGAAAACACTTTAAATTCAAAGAACTTACTATAGTACATTTTCAAAAGCTTGGGGTTGTTGATGCCTGCTGCAAACCTAAGCCCCTGTTGCAGATAGCTTCCTGTGATGAATCTTTTTCATTTTTCAATGACCAAGGGGACAGGAGGCACCCTTGTCTACCCCTGCTTCTTCTGTCCCATTTTATTATCTCATCTAGTACAATGGCAGTAAGTAGGTACTGCTCATGGAAATAGCCAGAACCTGACTTTCTACTCCTAGCAGACCTTGACCCTCCTTCTTCATGCTCTTGTGACTGTTGGCCACATGAAGCTACACTGCTTTCCTTTTTACATTCCTCAGTTAGCTTGTCTCTGAGTATAGAACACAGTTGCCAACCTGTTGACATGTTCTGGGAAGAAACTGTGGTGAGAGAGAGGTAGTTCATTGCTCTCTTGATACCTGGTTTGTCTAAAGCCGTGGTCAAGCCCGTAGGGTCCCCAGGAATGCTTTCTGTTTTATTAGCGACATCATCACTTCTATGCTGGATCGCTGCTGAGTTCTCAGTCCCGGCTGTCCAGGCCACTTTCCTGAGGAAAGTTTGGGAGCAGAAAGGATTTCCTAGTCTATCCTAAGGTAAGGGAGGCAGATGAATTCAGACTAAAATCTTTATTTGTTCCTTGAGAGTTTGAGGATTAAACCTGGACCATTTTTTAAGAATTTAGCAGAGTAAATCAGAAGGTAGGCAATCCCAGGGTCCTATGGAGGTGTTGCAACTACCCACAACAATAGTATTTCAAAGTGTCACAAGATACACTCCTCTTTGGGTGCGTTTTCTGAACTGAGTCATGCAACAACTAGTGTGGAACTGTCCTAAGTCAGACCCTGAAGGATCACAAAAAGTGAGAAGCTCACCATCCTGGGGAGATGGAAACCCTATATCGCTCGATAGTACTGGATTCCAGCAGTCACAGGGAAGAGAATCATCTGCACAAACTACTGTTGTCAGCTGCATCATTTCCCAGAAGAGGGACACCACAGTGGGGCTAGAAAGGTGCCTGATCCAACAGTAATTATTGAAGGCACAGCAACTTTAAGTACAGGGTTTGTCACTATTTCCTAAACCTTTCCTACCCCTAGAGCAAAAGATAGTTCAGACTTAAAGTCTTCCTAAGGTGGGCTTTTGGTCCTTAGTAAAACATTCCTCTAAAAACAGAAGCTACAATTGACTCCCACTCTAGTAGCCCTTTCTAAGAAGGGACAGATTGCTAAAAGTAAAATTAAATAATGGTGTAAGACTTGAGTAACTGGTTTTGAAAATTTTTGAGAGAAACAGAAACAGAGAGAGATCAGAAGGAAAAATTGAAGGTATTCCTTTAAATATAATGTTTAAGGCTCATACATATGCATGTTTTGGAGAATTATTTCTCACTGGTTTCACTCAGAGAGCTGACAGATCTCTTGGGCCCTTCGTTGTTATGGGGAAACTAACTCCCAACCTGCTTGATGTTGAATGTGCTGACTGCATGAAGTCATGAACTAAGTCATGAAGGCATGAAGTCATGAACTAAGTGGAAAATTAGGAATTTTATTGAAAACAAGAATAAGAGCAGCTCCTGGATTTCCAGAACAGGTCTGGAATGAGTGGCTCTTTGTCAAAGATAATCCCTATTCAGGCTCACCAGACAAGGCTGTGCCAATTAGAGTCCAAGGTTAAGCTGCTGTTTATCTCTAGGGGGCTTGCAGGCCTAGCTGTTGCATTCCCATCCTGAAGACTGACTGTTCAGCTTTGTCTCCGATCAGAATGTTGATGCAGCTTCATCTTTGGTATTGGCTGTCCAAAGCTCCAGTCCCTTCTTGACCAACTATTAGTTTCTATCTAATTTAGCTATCTATAATACAATGATAAAATGATGTAAACTTAGCTTTTCGTTTTTCTTCTGTCTTTGTTTCTTTTTCATTCCTAGGTGAACATACCTGATACCAACAAATTAAACAAGAGAAGATTCATCTTAGGTAACAGTCTGAGGAGCTCTCAGGCCATAGCCAGCTATTTCTAAGGCCAAAGAGCATTGCAGGTCATGGCAGGGGAGAAACAGTTCATGGCGTGGCAGGCAGAAGCCCGCAAATAGGGAGGATTTCTTTTACTTTTTTCTCCTCCTGCCTCAACCTCCTCGTGCTGGGATTACAGGTGTGCACCACCATGTGCAGTTTCTGTGGTCAGCTCAGTGCGGGGACCAGCACATCACGCAGTACTGGGGATTGAACCCAAGTCCTTGTGCTTGCAGGGCAAGCACTTATCCTGCTGAGCTATCTTCCCAACCCCTCTTTTACTTTTAGTCCACTCAGGCTATAAGCTTATTGTTTGGTTGCCATCCATACCCAGGGTGGGTTTCTGTCTTCAGTAAATCCATTGAGTCTCACCTGGAACCATGCTAAACCAATCTAGAGACTGACTCAGTATCACACAAAATTGTTATTCCCATAAGCCAGATCCAGCCTGGTAGTGGGGACCTTGTTCATCCCCATCTGCCTGAGTTTCTGAGCTTCAGTGAGAACCACAGCCTGTTCCTACACTCTGCAGCTGCCACCTGAGCCTAAGAGCAATGCATAGAACACATCACATCTGACCCTACTGCAAGCTGACAGCACCTGTTGCTGTAGCCATGTACTTAACCAGTCTTGTTCTCCGTTCTCCCTATCTGATGTCTTTATTCCCACCACCCTATAGAAATGCCCCCTACAACCTCCCTACACTATCCATAAAGGAACCATACCCTCTTTCACATCACACTACATAAATTTGTACCACTAACCCACACTCTATCCATAGAGGAACCAAGTCAATAAACTGGACTCCAACACTCCTCTGGAGTTACTGCAAAAGTCCTCCTAGCACCCCCAAATTCAAGCTAGCTGTGTTTTTTACTAGGTCATCAGAATTTACCTAACACACTGTCCTCATAAAATCCCCACCTATCAGTGCATGAGGGTTTGGAGAAACATTTAAATAGAACCCATAACTATTCCTACTTATGCAATTTAATCTTTCTCAAGCAATATCAAACTCATATTCTCTAGTTTACCCAAAGTCTTATCAAGAGATTTCTCCATGTCACTGCCTTCTTTGCCTGGATGCAATTATCTTGTGAATAGGTATTGAAATTTAACTTTTGTCTGGCTCTGTGACCAGAGAGTGGCATGCATGGAAAGCCTTTCAATTGCATAGCAGGATATAATGATCACTTCCATCCCCCTACCAATTACTAGGAGCAGAAACCATAGGAGACTCACCATCTGGTTAATCAAGAGCTTATTCTGTTGGCCTGATATAGGTGATCACATTGGAGCCTGCATGACTCCTATAAAAATGAGGCAGAAGGTTATAGGTGAGCAAGTTTTGATAAACAATAAAATATGTTGACAGAATCCTTCTGGTGAACAGACTAAAATCATGAGTCTCTTCATATTTGAACTGTAGTTCATTGAGATTTCTCATACTTTTAGTAAAACTAGTAAAAGGAAAAATAAACATATGCTCTGGTGGGTAGGAGAAATTACTAATCATAAGATGTTACGAGCACAAGTTGAGGGAGGAAGTCCATATTTTTTAATAGAATCTGCTATGGTTTAATAGATTATGTTAGTTATTTTTTAATTTTTTTTATTTTAGGGAAGGGTCTACAGGGTGTCCAGGGTCTCACTAGTAGATCAGACTCATAGTGATCCACCTGTTTACAGTCTCCCAAGAGCTGGGATTACAGGTGAGCACCACCACGCCCAGTCTCAATGGCCATCTCAGTGTGCCCCAGGGGTGGAGCTGGCACGGCAGGCCTGAGGATCGAACCCCGGCCCCTGTACCTGCTTGCAGGAGCTTTAATCTGCTGATCTATTTGGCCTGCCCTATGTTAGTTATTTATTCAATTCTAGAACACTAGAGTTGAAAGGCTTTCCTGGGTAATTCATTGAATTTCTTTGTTGACTTTTGCCATTTCTTTAAAGATATAAGGCTAACTAAAGCTAATTATGTTAAAAAGTATTTCATTCCAATACTTTGATTATATTGCAAGAAATTTCTTTTTTGGGCGGAGTCCAATTATTCTAAGTTTATAGCTGATTCGAGGTTAACTGTTGCTCTCTTATAAATTCATACTAAATTTATTGGAGAAACTTTTCATGTAATGGATGACAATGTTCATGCCATACTCCAAAGTATGGCAAACACTTGTGAGTGATGGTCCTAGTTTTCTCTGTGTTCTTCCTTGCATGTGCTTATGGAGAAATGAATGCTGACCTGTGTTTGCCTTAGCGTGTGAGTCTGAATTGAACAAAGCATCACAGATATGCCTGGAAAGATGACTTGTCATGTCATGATGTCAACTGCATCTACCCAATCTCTCATCATGTCTAGGAACAAAATTGTAGTAATGAGGAGGCTGGAAGAGTCCTATTAGGCACAAAAATAAGAAGAATATATCCTGGGTGTGCAGCAGGTGTCCCAGGTGGATGGCCACATGGCACGCACCCCAGTCCAGAGCCAAGGCACAAGAAAAGCTCAGGTGTTTAGTGCTAACCTACCCCAGGTGGTTCTGTGGATTTAGCATGACCAGTTGCAATTCATGCCCTTTAACCCCGTTCTTCAGCATGCAGGTTTTAAAGGCAATTGAATTTTTTTTTTTTTTTTTTTTTTTTTTTTTTGGTGGAACCAGGGATTGAACTCAGGCCCTTG
>NDGM011011257.1:0-11183 GCA_002564305.1 Octomys mimax | reverse complement strand
GCTGCTTCAACAAAGCAGTCAGGCTCAGGTTGCTGTGGTTCGATCCCTACAACTCAAGCCAGCAAAACCTGCCCTGAAGGCATTCGGAGCAAAAAAAAAAAAATCCTTATTCCATTTTTCTCAATAAAGTTATGGAAAAAAAGAGAGATTTAGAAGATAAAAAAAAAGAAAATGGAAAGATATCCCTTGCTCTTGGGTCGGAAGAGCCAACATAGTGAAAATGGCCACTATTCCAAAATTGGTACACAGATTTAACAAAATTCCAACTGCATAGCCCATGTTTCAAATGCTAACATTCATTTGAAACCAGAAGAGACCTAGAATAGCAAAGGCAATCGTGGTCAACAAAGGCAAGGTAGAGGACAATACAATCCCTGGCTTGAAATTATGCTACAACGCTACTGTGATAAAATCAGCATGGTATTGAGAAGAGAAAAACAGGACATCCCCCCAGGATCAATGTAACACTTTAAAAGAAATAGAAACAACTCCAGATGCACTTAGCCACCTTATCTTTGACAAAGGAGAGAAAAGCCTTCACTGGAAGAACCACAGCCTCTTTAATAAATGATGCTGGAAAAACTTTTCATAGGCCAAGGATTAAAACTAGAACCACATCTTTCTCCATGAACTAAAACTAAAATCAAAATGGATCAAAGATCTAAATATTAAAAGAGAAACACTAACTCTGCTGGAAGATAGGTTAGGTAGAACTATTGAAAACACTGGTGTAGGCAGACTTGACGAACAAGACCCCAACTGCACAGAAAGTGTAACACAGAGTCAACAACTGGGGTCTCGGTACATTCAAAAGCTTTTCCACAGCAAGAGAAACCACCAACAGAGTGAAGAGTCAACCTACAGTGTGGGAAAACAATTTTGACAACTCTTCCTCAAAGGATTACTTCTAGAACATATGAATAATTAAAAAACAGATATACCTTCCAAATTTAAAGACACACTCAAAAAAGAGGGATTTGAGATGAATACATACTTCTCAGTTAAAGAAGTACAAATGGCAAACAAATATAGGAAAAAAAGTTCGGCATCTCTGGTCATTCAAGAGATGCAGTTGGAACTATGCTGGGATTCCTTCTTGCTCCAGAAGGAGTCACTGTTATGAAGATGCCAACCAATAAGGAATGCTGGCGGTGCTGTGGGAGACAAAGGAAGCCTTCCCCACCGTTGGAGGGAGTGTAGGCTGGCGCAACTACTGATAGTGGTGAAAATCAGTGTGGCGACTCCTCAAAAAGCCATGACTAGAGTTCCCATTTGACATAGATATTCCCCTTCTTGGGATCTTCAAAAAAAAATTTAAAAGCATCTTACCACAGCAATATATGTGCACCCATGTTTATAGCAGCACAATTTGTAATACCTAAATCATCAACAGATGAATAGATAAAGCAGACTTTTTTTGACAATGGATTACTACCCAGCCATAAAATAGGAAAAACTTGAAACACTTCTGGATAAATAGATGCACCTGAGACCATATTCTTACGTAAATTGGACATGCATTGGTAAGTATCGCATTGTCTCTGGAATGAAAAACTGAAAGTATAAATAAGGATCATGGTGTATAATAGATGCTGTGAAATAGGATAGGAAGATGTGTTCAAAAGGGAAAAGGAATATGGAGGGGGCAGGGGAAAGGAAGGAAGAGAAAAAGAAAAGATGGGCAAAGAAAGGTAGAGTGCTAACAAAGCTTTGTATTTTTTAGACAGTACCAGGAATTGAAGTCAGGACTTCACACTGCCAGGCAGGTGCTGCTCCATTGAGCTAAAGCCCCAGCCCCTCACAACTTTGTTAATAAGGAGGGGAAGAGGGGCTTAAGGGAGGGGAGGATAATGGGAAAATAAAAGAGGATTCAAGTAATAGATATATATAATAAGTAACTATATATACTTATGTATGTATATATATTCTATGTTATATATCTATTATATTATACAATTGTATACATAATATATATTCTTTACAGGTACAAATTCCCTGTGATGAATGTGCTCAGTATGAATATCTAAATTGTACCAATAAACTTAATTCTTTTTTTTTGTGGGTTTTTTTTTCTTGTATTTAGTACAGGGTCGACAGGTTCTCACTACATAGATCAGACCCATACTGTTTTCAGCCTCCCAAGTGCTGGGATTACAGGTGCATGCCACCACGCCCAGCCTCAGCACCCAGGCAAGGCTGACACCACAGGCTGGAGATCCAACCCTGGCTGCTGCGCTCTGCTGGGCAGGTGCTTTAGTCCACTGAGCTATCTGGCTAGCCCTAAACTTAATTCTTTAAAACTTTTAAAAAATAAAAATGTAATTTCCCACTATTCAATAAACCAATTACCAAAACCCATGTAACACTGAAATACTATTTGATGAGATTTTGGTTTCTTGCCAGCTTATGCATCATATTGTGAGTTTCTGGAGGTTGTTCTTTGTTCAGAATTGAAATCTTGTAGCCCATAGTAAAAATCATATTCTTCTAAGTTTCACTTGAAAATATTTTTTCTTGCAGTTGAATTAAAACAATTTTCCTTTGATTAGTGTTAAAGGTAAATCTAATAGCAAAACTATCTCAAAAAGACAAAAGGAAAGTGAATCTATCCTAGAGATAATATCTGAGTCATGCCACCTGATTGTTAATGTTTTTGTGTGGATTGTTAGTCATGGTGATTTCAAATGAAGTTATCATACTGTAAGTTCATGTTTCACAGAAAATAGGAAGGAATCACCCTGTGGCGCCTTGCATTTCCTCTTCTGTCGTGTTAGATGTTCTGCCGCCCTCTAGAAGCTCCAGTCTTTGACAGGCCGACTCTAGTTTCCTGCTTGCCCTCCGCACGGCTTTTCCTGTGGGAGCGAGGTGAAGGCAGGGCCAGGTGGCTCCCACAGTGTGACAAGCAGTTGAGCCAGCTCCCGCAGGAGCTTTACAGGAGTGCGCTTGCCAGCTTAGGCTGCCACACCAAATACCCGGACTAGGTGGCTGACACGGCGAAGCTCAGCTTACCGATGCTGGAGGCAGACACCCAAGGTCACTGCCTTGCCTCCTCGCTGCTGCCCTCCTGCTCCCGGATGGCCTCCTCTCTGAATGCCCCCGGTCAGGGAGCAAGGACTGGCTGGCGTGTCCTCGGCCTTCTCCATGCTGGTCCTCCCCATCCAGATGCCTTGCTTACGATTCATTTATCCTTAATCAGCTCCCAAGTCCTGGTATCTTAGCACTAATACCTCAACAGAGAAGTCTGGAGAGGAACAACATGATTCAGGCCTTAAAAGAAGAAAGGGAAAGGGTCTTTTTAAAAAGTTTTCATAAAGTTAACATTTATGAAAAATACTTTTCCAAATAAAAGAGACTTCTAGAACCAATCACCTATGAAATTCGCTTTTAAGCAGCTGAAATAACTTGAAGTGGCATAAACAAAAGATGAATGGGTGGGTGGGCGGGTGGGTGGATGGGTGGGTGGTGGTGGTGGTGTGTGTGTGTGTGTGTGTGTGTGTGTCTTTTACATAGCACCTGGTCAGGGGTCAGCTATGTTGGCTGCTGCTGGATTCAAGGTCTATATCCTGTATCTGTCTTCTCCCTGTGGTGGCACTGAAAATCTATGTGGTTTGGAAGTCACTGGTGCCCTGAGAGCCTTCGCCAGTATTGTCCTGAAGACCTTCAGGTGACGCAGCCTCATCACCGCCTGGAAACTCGGCCACGCAGTGTGACGGTCTCCACCTCAGCGCTCCACCTCCACCTCTGGCTCTGCTGCACCCCCAGTGCTGTGTGGTGCATTGCTGTGTCACTCTCACAGCAGTGATGGCACTGGGGAGAGCGGCTTTGAGGAGTGGCAGGGCCTCAAGGGCAGAACCCTCTGGCATGGGGTGACTGGCCTTAAGAGAGAGCCTGAGAGAAACCCTTCGACCACATAAGAACACAGAAAGACAACAGCCATCTGTAAACCAGAGAGCAGGCCTTCCCCACATGCTCAGCTGGCTGGCACCGTGCCCTTGGGCCTCCCAGCCCCAGAATTCACATCTGTTCTCTGCCTGCCTGGTCATAGCTATCTTGTTAAAAAGCTTGGATGTCTGCACTATTTAGTTAGTTAGTTACATTTTTTTCTTTTTTAAAGCTTGAATGGATTAAAACACCAAGTGTCCGTGGTTTCAGGGAGGACAGGTGCCAGAGCCCTTATCTGTACGTAAGCATTGGGTCAGATGTGCTTTGGAACTCAGCCTTTAACTTCGAAAAGATCATGCTGTGTGTGTCATGTACATCGGTAGCTTCTAGCATGTCAGCAGTGAAACACGAGTCTTCACACTATATGGTCTAAAGGTGGTAGAGAAGAGCCCGTGTCCATTTGGGCCAGGCTTTGCCACTGATTTACATTTCTAGAATTTTCACTATTTCAGAATTGTAAGCAAGGGGTCCTGAATGTATATTTGCTTGAATGTAGTGGGGGCTCTTGAATATTGCCGTTAGAATTTAGAGGACCATACTGAACTCATCCAATGTGAAGCTTGAGAAGCTTGTTAACCAACATTCTGTATTCTACTCTGGGGGAGCTGGTAAGCAGACTGGGGGAGCTGGGACCCCACAGAGCAGACTGCAGCAGGGTCCTTACCTGGAGAGGCTGCTCCTGGTAGGGTTCAAAGGCCACTAATTCTGAAGTTGCAAGTTTCTATTTATTCTTTACTCTTTCTTTTAGCACTGGGAGTTGAATCCAAGGCCTTTGCCCTGAGCTACACCTCCAGCCCATATAAGCTGAGATATTAAATGGGGGGGGGGGCTTGAAACTGCAGCCCTCCTGCCTCAGCCTTCCAGAGACTAGGATTACAAGCATGTGCCACCATGCCTGGATTCATTGCTTTCAAGTGCAGCATTTTATCCAGGAGAGATGAAAACCAGTGTCACCAAAAAAGATTACTATTCAGCACAATTAGCTCAATTTCAAACTTATCCTTAAACTTCCACCAACTCTTCTGGAATTTTCCACAAAGGAATTCTCCAAGCCTTCTGTCTTTATGCATAGAAAATAGAAAACGCCAAGAATAAAAGCAGTTCAACCATACGAAGGTAGGTTGGTTCACCACTTGGAGTCAATGAAATCAGGGTAATTTCAGCTCACAATGCTTGGCATGTCCAAGGGAGACTCCGAGGGCAGAAACAGTGGTAGTTCCACTAAAGCTCTTGCCTGCTTGGTCAGCCACTTACCAGCATGACGTCTCAGTCATTCCCCTTGTCAGCCCAGGAGTCTTTGGTATATTTCCACAAACCATGTCTTCAAGAATTCCCAGTGGTGCCTCCTAAAATACAAAATACAAAAGTTATCTGAAGCTCAAATTTGAAGGTCCATACATAAAATACTACTAGGACACAGTCACGTCCTCTTGTCCACCTTTTATCCATGGCTACTTCCATACTACTAGGGCAGGGCTGAGTGGCCGGGACAGGGAGCCTGTGGCCTGCCAGGCTAAAAGTGCTTGCTATCTTTCCCTTGGCAGAGAAGTCACTGTCTTGCTGACCCTGCCTCTGATCTTTTGTGCTTTTCAAAGCTGGATTCCGGGCCCAGAGTTGCAGGGAGGGGCACAGACAGCAGAACACGTGTGCTAGTGCTGCAGGAGTTTGGACCCAGAGGGGCCCCCAGAGGCCCAAGTATTAAGATTTATTCCCCAATCTGGTGCTCTTGGGTGGAAACAGCAACTTGAAGAGGTGGAGCCTCGTAGGTCTCTGGGTCATTGAGGCTGAGCCCTCCAAAGAGACTTGGGGACGCAGTCTGGTCTGTCTCTGCTTCTCAGCTGCAAGGGAAGCAGCCTGCTCCGCCACGTGCTAGCTGCCACTGGCACTGAGTGCCCCCACCTGAAGCCTTCAAGAATGGTTCTACCCTGTCACCTCTAGGACTGTGAGCCAGAGTCAGCCTTTGCTCCTTCTGATTCCTTAGGTTGGTGTTACACCAATGGCAAGCTGGCGAGCACAGGGGCTGACCCAAAGAGAGGGGATGAAAGCCTTTCTGGACGCCGCCAGGAGACAGGCTTCTCATTTCTGCTCCGCAGGGTAGAGGACTTACAGAGGCTGAAGAAGCCACTTGTACTGGGAGAAGAACGGGAGTCTTCTGAGAACAAGCCTTAGAGTTGAATCCCTTCCTTTAGGTCACTGTATCTTAGTGATTCTTAATATAAAAAAGAAGTTTTTTGTCCTCATAGCCAATTAATTTCTGCCCCAAAGCAAAGAATATGATTATTTCTGCCATTTTCTTAGTTCCCGATCCACTGATGATACAGAAAGTGGCGTCTGTTCTCTCTCTCTGTCTCTGTCTCTCTCATACACACATACACACATGCATGCACACATGCACACACACACACACACACACACACACACACACACACACACACACAGAGCCATGCACATGTAATTGCCTTAGAAAATACATCAAAGGAGTAGATGCAACTGGAAGGCATCTTTTTTCCTCTTCCCTCCCTCTCCCAATTGGAAATAATTTCTAAAGTAAATGTGTGTGGGGTGTGTGTGTGTGTGTGTGTGTGTGTTTCTAGCACTTGGGATTCAATTTAAGAGATTAAGCCACATCCCGGGCCCTTAAAAAAAATAACTTTTGAGACAGGGTCTCCCTAAGTTGCCCTGGAGGCCTTCAAACTTGTGATGTCCCTGCCTCAGCCTCTGGGGGAGCTGGGTTTACTCAGGAACGTGCATGACTTCCATTTAAAATATTTATATGGGACTGGGAGAAGCTCTGCAGTCTAAGGACCTGGGTTTGATCGTCGGCACCACATGTCACGCCAGCCCCCGGTTCCCAGGAGTGCCATGCTGGTCACCGAAACTGGGCGTGGTGGTACACACCTATAACCCCAGTTCTCAGGAGGCTGCGACAGGAGGATTACAAGTCTGAGCTGTGTAGTGAGACCCTGGACCAATAAAAACTTTAAAAATTTTTCATAAAATGAAACAACTTTCCGCATAGTCTCCAAAGCAGCAAGGCAAGCAGATCACCAGGGCAGCTGAGCATTTTACATCTTTAAATGGTTGAGAAAAATATTAAAAGAATTACTTTCACGTGACACAGAAAAGTTATCTGAAGCTCATATTTGAAGGTCCATACATAAAATACTGCTAGAACACAGTCACGTTCGCTTGTCCACCTTTTATCCGTGGCTACTTCCGTACTACTGGGGCAGGGCTGAGTGGCCTGGACAGGGAGCCTGTGGCCTGCCAGGCTAAAAGTGATAGCTGTCCCCAGGGCAGCAGCAGCGCCCGGGGTTTGTCCCCAGGCTGTTCGAGGTACAACAAGTTTGTGCATTTTGAAGATGGATGAAGGTCGTGAACAATACTTTTCAAGAACTTAATCATAGAAGATAACTGAAGAAAATTGCATGTAATAAGAGGTTTTCTTTGAAGAAATTTTAAGACTGAGATGTCAGTAATCTAATAATGATGTCAGTTGCTGAATCTGGAGCAATTTTTTTATTGAAATGAGTGAAATATTTCTTTTTGGCCTATAGATAGCTGCAAATGAATGTAAAGGCCTTCGGCAATTGTTAAAAATACTTCATTGCCTCAGGGATGGCGTGGCAGTGTAGAAGGAACAGTGAGGTCAAGCAAGCATGAACAGAAACAAATGATGAAAATACGTGATGTCGAAAAATTTGCAAGTTATGTAGAAAAACAGACTTGACTAATTATAACTGAAAAATAAATTGTTTTATTTAAACTAAAAAAAAATTTTTAAAAAGCGTGCATGCATTACTCGTGGAAGCTGGCTGATGGCTGGGCTTGTGCCGTCCAGCGCGGTGCTCACGTCCAGCACAGGACTCTCCGGAGAGTCCTGTGGCAGAGCCCGCTTGGGTTCTCGCTGAGCTGGTCTTTCTGGAGCACCGCTGGCCCCTGGCAAGGACCTTTCTTACTGCCCTAAGTGTGTTAAGGTGGTAGTTCAAGGTGAATTTTTTCCCCTAAGGTATAGTTTTGAGGGTTTTAAATTTTTTATCTTTTAAATTCCACAGCAGTTGTTTCTTAAACTCCCCACTGGGTTTGGCAGGGAGTAAGTTTCTCGCAGGCAGCGTCTCCACTGGAGACATGGACAGCGGCCTACAGGGACGCAGCCTCCCTCCAGCTCCCACTGTATTGCAAATCACAATCATGGAGAGAAGGGGGCTGCATGGTCCGGCTTAGCGCTTTCCGCCCTGGGCAAGGGGCTTCCAGTCACTCATCTGAAACAGGATTGCATCCACTGGGGACTTCCAGTGGCGGTGGTGTGGGTCATCTCGGTGAGATGGCGCAGAAGGAGGGGGTGAGAGGGAGGGGGAGAGAAATCTGCCTTCAGATCCCGCCCACCGCCGCTCTAGCCGCTGCTCTGTGCGGATGCGCCCTCAGCTCATACCCAAGAAACCAATCACCAGCGCAGCAGTGGGCGAGGGGTACCCAACGGGGCGGAGCGAGTGGATGAGCCCACAATTGCAGGGTAAGCCCCTTAATAGGCCTAGTAGGGTGCTCTCCTCCTGCACCCCCACTCTACCCTCTCTCCTTTCCGCCCTCCTCCCTCACCAGGTATCCGCAGCACCTTCATAATGAGCTTTGCATTCCCACAGTGGTGAAAAAGAAATTTCTTTTCTGTATAGATGACCCTGTCTTTGGGGTCTGTGACAGAGATACAAATTGTACCAGGTACCTCAAAACCCCTCACTCGACCCATTAGCACAGTAGGGTCTCATAATGAATCTGTGACGTAACAGACCCAGAAAATACACAGGGGAAATGGAAGCTGAGAGAGGTTAGGTGACCTGCCCCGGATGTGCTGCTTCCTTGCGCCCTAGCCGCTCCCCTTCCCTGGCCTTTCCATTGTGGCAAGGGCAGCGCCCTCACTCTCCGGGCTCATGGCGGAGACACCCGTGTGACTATCCTTCTCCTGTATTTCACGGCACTCAGCTTCCAATCCAGCACTCGATCCTTGTTAGCTTCACTTTTAGATCTACTCAGAAGTCGATGCCCTGCCCCTCACCGCCCCAAGCCTCCAGCCCTCTCCTGGGCCCTGAGCTGTTCTTCCACCTGTTCTTCCTACTCCCTCTCTTTCTTCCAGAAAGTCAATTCCTAATGCACAGGAAGTTCAGCCAAAGCACACACACTACTGGTTTCCCATTGGTTGGGAAATGGCATGTAATTCCAAAGAAGTGTAAATCCTTCTCCAGGCATCAGCCTCCTGACCCACCCCAGCTCCCCACCTGGTGTTCCCTCTGCACTAGCCTCATTTGCATCCTCGCTGCCACTTGAAGGGTCAGAGCCTTTGCACTTGCTGTCCCCTCTGCTGGGACCCCTTGTCCCAGGCAACTGCATGACTTGCTCTATCAGATCTGTGCGATGGACCCTGCCTCACCTGTTCTGTTCAGTGCTTCCCACTTCGTCTCTCCCCTTCCAGCGTTCCTTGCTCCCTGCGCCCACCTTGCTTGGCGCGCAGCACCAGGCATCATCTAGCGTGCTGAGCATCTTCTGCATCTGCTGTTGTCTGCTGTTGTCTGCTGTTTCCTACGCCGTGAGCTCCGTGGCGGCGTGACTTCCGCCTGGGTTTTCCTGTTTCCGGCATATTTGCATATTCAATAAGCTTTAATGCAAGCGTAAAGGAGTCGCTCCCTCTTAGGACTGGAGCTGCAGGCACCTCTGCTTCCTCAGATCCCCCATCTGGGGTGACCGCACTGTGCTTACATGACACTAAAGGAGCTTGTTTCAGGAAACAGCTGGATAATGCACACAGAGGAAAGGCAGCGGCCTCCGACTTCTGGGATTCCTCTGAACGCTGATTATCTGTGATTTCATGAAACGAAATCCCAGAGGAAGAGCTTCCCAGACACAAGCGCTGGGACTGTAGATATTATCTCTTTGGTTCTTGAAGTTCTAGTTATAAAGTATGAAAGCTGGAGACAGTCGTTACACCCTCTTTCCACACCAGAAATTCTGTCATTGGGCCTATCAAGTTAAGGTGATGGGCTGTTTCGTTTGTGTTCCTGCCTCTGGAGTATGTATCACAGGGGTGATGCCCTGCGGCCCAGAACACCATTTCCTTTTATTGTTATTTTCTCTCAGTCATGGTGCCGTGTCCTGTATTCTGTTGTTTAGGATTATGCTTCCCTGGCCCAGCCAGAGCCAGCCCATCCTGAACTGCTCGTCCCACTTAGCTCAGGTCTCCGGTGGATGCGGGCTTCTCTGTGCAGAGTTCCTGTCGCTCCTGTCTGAATGAGGACCCTACATTCCTGTGCCTTCCTTGAATTCATCCATAGTAACGCTAACCAATAGATGCTTCTCTTTGGTGAACAGAGTCCACAGTGCGGGCTGTCAGGAAATAATGGAAATCAGCAGGAAACCTTGGGTCCTGGGGATTGCTGATGGTCCAAACTCAGAAGGCATCGAAATACAGGTTAAGTGCCTAGGTGAGGGCCAGCTTGGCTTGGTGAATTGATGGCTGTCATTCATTCCGTAAGCGTATGCCGTATAAGATGGGGACAGAAACCACAGCCTTGGAGAAGGTAAGGCATTGGAAATGCCTTTCAGAACCTTGGGTGACTGTGTCCTTGCTCCCTAAGACTGCAGTGTTGGAAACCCAGGACATATCTGTTTTAATGTCACTATCATCATATGTCAGTGGGCATCAGTGACCTCCCTAAGAGCATCAGATGTTGAGAAATGTATGTCATTTTAATACATGATTTTATATGATGTTACATAACAGGGCAGGGCATGTTCTCCCCTCTGAAGAGCCGTTCTCATTTCCTTCTCAGCAAAGCAATGATTCCAGATTATAAACGGTCCCCTTAGGACATCAGGCCAAGGGGCTGGGGATGTCCTGGGTAGCAGGCCTCCCTTCCCATCCCTGCCGCTCCCATTTATCAGTCCCTTTTTCCTGCCCACTCTTTAAGAGCCCACCATCAGCATGCATTCCAGAAGCCCCATTCACACAAGTTCTCAGTGACTCTGAACACGTCATAGCCTTTGCTTTGAGAAGGGCTGGAATTTGCTCCTGCCGTGTTCCTTTTCCCCTTGCTGCTCCTGCCTGCGCTTGTGTGGATCCCAAACCCTAGAGCCATGCCATTGAGGTGGACACTGTAAGCCCCTGAGTGACCATCAAGTCATTATTATTATTATTATTATTATTATTATTCAGGCTGTTCTGTATAAAATAAAAAAATTATTTTTATTAACAA
>NDGM011011239.1:0-14646 GCA_002564305.1 Octomys mimax | reverse complement strand
TCTTGTGCTTTGGCTTTCTTGAGGGGTCAATGTTTTGGGCTCTGCATCTTCAGCTGGATGCATGCGGACATCACTGTGGGATCGAGGCAGACTATCATAACTGAGGAGATAATAATAATTTGTGTTTATTGATTACATCATTTTAAAAGCATATGATGAAGGTTCTGTTATCTACATTTACAAAACACAAAAAACTCATTGCTCAAGATGGCAGGACAAATGAGCAGTAGAACCCATATTTAAACAAGGACAGACTTTACTCTTAGATAATCTGCCTTCGTGTGGATTCTCCTCTAGGGATCCTTGGCTGTTAGAAGATTCTATGAGGAGGGCCAGCCAAATAGCTCAATGGATTAAAGCACCTGCAAGCAGGCACCAGGGCAGAGGGTTCAATCCCAGGGCCTGCTGTTCCAACCCCACCCCTGGGGTGCACTGAGACAGCAATTGAGACTGGGTATGGTGGTGTGCGCCTGTAATCCCAGCACCTGGGAGGCTGTAAACAGGCAAATCACTATGAGTCTGATCTAGTAGTGAGACTGTGAACACTCTGTAGACCCCTCCCTAAAATACAACAACAACAAAAAAGAGATTCTGTGAGGGCTGTTACCAGTTAGACATAAACTTGTAAGAGAGAGGAAATGTCTTACTCTGGTTGGAAAAGAATGGCAAGTTAGTATATTCAGATTAGGCTTGAAATTACCATCTTAATGAGAAATTTTACGTTGCAAACAGTAATGCAGAAGGCCAAAGTATTTGATTTTTAATTATGTCATTGACCCAGTATGGAAGGCTCCCATTCTCTGGACTTCTAGGCCTGGGACACAGTGAGAGTGCTCATCATCCCTACGGATTTCATATTTTTGTGTGTCATGTCATCAAACTATTGAATTTTAAAGCTACATATAGCCCACTTAGTAATAAACTATATTAATATCACCAATTTAATATTTCTGAATTCTCCATGCAGTATCAATATTTTTGCCTGATAGCTATTAAACCATCATGATGTGTGAAGTGGGAAAAGGAATTATACACCAAGGATTTTATCCACATGAAAAAAATAAAACAATGGATGATAATATGCATATGACATTTTAACCCTAGAGTTTAGCATTACATTTACAGTCAATATTTTGTATATGACTTAAATGACAAAAAAATGGTTTTTATACTATTTATATAAAAATGACTTCTAGGTGTTTTTGCCAAATCTGAAATGAAATATCTTAACCAGTTTGTAATGCCTTTCTCAAAAAGATGAGGTGGAATAAAAATATTGTAGACTAATCACTTGCCAATTTCTTTTAATTGAAGTTACTTGTAGTAGCTTTTATTAGAACAGACTTGTGCAACACTCCATGTCCTTCTCTTCAATTTTTTCAAAGATAATCAAGCACAAATCTCTTAATATTGAATTGAAGAAGTGCCAAACAGAAACTTTGAGTGGACACTTTGCTGCCTCTTCTTCAGTAAGAAAAGAGGAGATTAACAATTGTTTGCTTCACAAATATGTATCAATTGTACTCCATGACAGGCACTGCCAAAGGGACATCAGTGAATAAAACAGATAAAATGCCTGGCCTTCAAACCATGTATTCTAGTTGAAGAAACACAATCACCAAACAAAATTTAGTAAAACAAAGGGTAGCAGCCAAGTGACACAAAGTGTGAGGGAAAGGGGAGTTTGCAAGAGGGAAGTTTGTGATTTTAAATAGGACAGTCATGAGCGATGGAACTTAGTGACCTAAAAGACATGAAGCATCGAGCTTCATGGAGAAAGACTGTGCTGAGCAAGAAGAAGCAACAGCAGCAAAGGCTCCAAGGCAGCAGCGTGCATGGCATTTTTAAGAATCAGCAAAGAGAGCTCACTAGAGTAGAGTGGGCAAAGGAACCAGCTTGTAGCTGGAGGTGAGGTCTATGAGGAAAGCAGGAGATGCTGGAGAAGAAGACCCTCCAGGACCTTTGAGATGACCTTGGCACTTCTTCTTTAAGTTTATACCAAAAAATCCTTTCCAGAGAGTTCCTTTCAACTAGCCAGATACAAACACATGGATAAAAATGTGTCAATCTATACTATGTAAGTATTCATATGAAATCCTACTTTGCAACAGTTTTTACATGATCTACCTCAAATGGACAACGGCTCACACATAATAAGACTAAGTGTCAGGCACACCATGATTCCTTTTGTGATGCTGTAACAAAACACCATAAACAGAGTAACTTATCAAAGGAGATATTTATTTCCTCAGTTCCAAAGTTCAGAAATGCCATGATCAAGCTACTAGCAAGTTTTAGTTGTCTTCTGGAGAGAAGGGACTCTGTATCCTTACATGGCAGAAGGCATAGAACAAGGGATCAGAAGCTGAGTGAAGCCTCATTTATTCATTTGTTTGTTTGTTTCTTTATTTGACACAGGATCTCGCTATGTAGTTCACAATCCTAGTGATCTTCCTGTCTAGCCTATGCAGCACTGAAATTACAGGCATGCACCACCACGTCAGGTTTCTGGCCAACATGGTGCACCCAGGGCTTCTGAATCAGCACGGCATGTGGTACCAGGGATCAAGCTCGGTTCCTTGCATTATCAGACAGGAGTACAGACTGCCAAGCTATCTCCCCAGCCCATGAAGCCTATTGTTAAAGGCTTTAACCCCTCGCTAAAAAAAAGAAGGAAATATTATAACCTAATTTCCTCCTTTAGGCCCCAACTCTTTATATCATCCCATTGGTATATACCCTTTAACTGGGTATTTCCCGGATTGTGTAACACACAAATTAAGAAGGGCAGAGTATAAAAATGAAGGACAAGTATCAAAATGAATCAATTTTCCTTTGTGTTAAAAAGAATAACTACAATGCCCTATACTCTCATTTTTCTAAGCCATAATAAACTATATATGGTTTACAATATATGATATATAATATATAATATTATATATGTACATATATATGTATAATAGACTATAGATTTTCAACAGCTAATTCATATTTCATATGAGTAGGCTCAAACAGCTTAAGATCAAATCCTAACTCTGCCACTTTCTCATTGATTGAACCATGGCCAAATATTTACCCCAATGTGCTTAAATTTCCTCCCCTGTGAAATCCAGGAATTAGTAACAATCTCACTGGATGGACATGGTATAAGTGAAATGATTATGGAAAGCATATAGAACTGTGTAGCAAGTGCCTGGCCTAGAGCAGGTACATGGCCAGCATTCTTTTCCTTCCTTCTGAGTCTGCTCAGATCCATTCTCATCCTCATGTTTCAAGTACTGATTTCAAATGCAGCTTATAAATGAGTACTCAGTGAATGTTTGAGAGGTGGTTGCTTCTTCTAATTTACTGAGTGTTATAAAAATAATGAATTAGGCCTTCTTTTATTCTAACAGTAATTCATTGAACTTATTTTTCTTTCTTTGTGTAGAAATGGTCTGTATCATGAAGGGTTTTTTTAAATTCTTTTTTGATAGAGTAGAATAATAATTACTTGAAAAATTAGGCTGATTTATCAGTAGCCATAAATTCTTTCTTTTTGTAGCAAAATGGACATATTTGTCAATCAAAATTTCAAAAATGATTTATTCACCTGATTGTGTTAGAATCACCCATTTTCATTTCAAAATTCAAGGGTTCTAGACTTCTGAATGATTCAGCTTATCATATTTTTTCTCTTCATAATCTTTGGGAGCTGTCATATAAATGAAATTTTTCATCTTGTTTGGATTAATTAGAAGTTTTTCACCAGGCACTTAGCTACAGTAACATATTGGTTGTTTGGGTGGTTGGTAGGTTGGGTGGTTGGTTCATTCATTGGTTGGTTGGTTGGTTGGTTGGTTGGTTGGTTGATTGGTTGGTTGGTTGGTTGGCTGGTTGGTTTGATTGGTTGGCTGGATCATTGATTGGTTGGTTGATTGGTTGGTTGGTTGGTTGGTTGGTTGATTGGTCCCTCGGTCGGTCGGTTGGTCAGTCAGTCGGTCAGTCGGTCGGTCAGTGGGTCAATTGATCAGTCGGTTGGTAGATTGGTTGGCTGGTTCATTCATTGGTTGGTTGGTTGATTGGTTGGCTGGTTGGTAGTCTTCACAGTTCTGGAGGTTGAGGCCAGGGCCTCACATAACCTAGTAAAACACTCTCCCACTCAGCTATATCTTGGGCACTGCTGTTGTGTCAAACAACCACACAAACAAGAGCATGATAGTTCCACTTGATGAGCTGCTGAATAATCTGGAAGTCTTTCCTTATTTTGGCTCCCAAATATTTGCCCTCCTTTTACTTAATGCTTGTTCTTCACTCTGGAACACGCTTACTTCAGCACCTATATCCCTGATGGTGCAATTATTTCTGGCTGACACACCTAATTGGTTTCTAACTGATACTGCTCATTATACTGTGTGGTGGTATTTTAAATTTGGATCTGTTGATGTTATGATCCTCGGTAACATTATAAAGTTTTTGCTTCCCATTTCACAGAGCATTAAAAGTGTAGATCTATAGCTTGAAAAGACCCTTGATACAGGTCTTGTGTGTGGAGTGTGTGTGTCTTTGTGCAGTACTAAAGAGTGAATCTAGGGCCTTTACACTGGGCTACATACCCACCTCTTTGTTTGCTTGTTTGTTTGTTTGCTTGTTTGCTTGTTTAAATTTGTTTTATTGAATACAGGATCTCACTATGCAGTTCAGACTCGTAATGATCCTCCTGTCTCAGCCTCCTAGCACTGGGATTACAGGTGTGCACCACCACACTGTTTTGGGGCTGGTGGTGAGCTCAGGATTCCTGGACCAGCACAGCATGTAGTACCAAGGATCAAAATTGAGTCCTTGTGCTTGTCAGGCAGGTGCTTAGACCACTGAGATATCTCCCCAGCCCTGTTTGCTTGTTTTGAGACAGGGTTTTGCTAAATTACTCCAACTTACACTCCTCTTGCCTCAAGAATGAGGGGATTACAAGTGAGTGCCAACAAGCCTGGCTTCTTTGCCTTTTCTATGGCCTGAGTCTGTCATGTATAGCCAGGAAAATACTACTCTTCATCATACATCAAATTAAAATAAAGCAATCAGTTTAAACCAAAATCATTTCAACCTGCTATTTTTTTCTTTACTATACTTTCATGTAGATTTACAAACAATTTTTCTCTAGAATCTTTTTTAGATTTGTATGTACTGTGACATCTGCTTTGTCCAAAAATTTAATGATATATCCATAATTTAGTCCAATAATACTATTAAATGAGCTTTAATAGCAAAACAACAGAAAGTTACCTCACCCTTCACCAGTTCTTACTGTTAAAACAATCATTTTCCCCTTTAACTGTTTCTCTTGGTATTTATCACTATATGATGACAATTTGCTTAGGTTACTATGTTTCTATCATTTTTGATTTCCTGAAACCTGTCATCTTTCATTTCCAGTTAATGAAAGCAAAAAATGACAAAATGAAAATTCATTGATCCCATTACTGTGTGCTGCAGAATCAAATAATTAGTAAATTAGTACAGTTATGTGCACTAGTTATACACTGCTATGCTTTGTACAGTGGTACCTTCCTGGAATTTATTTTTGCTTATTCCTTGAATAGTTTTTAAAAAGCAAATTCATAACATTTCCCAGGTACTCCTTTAGAGTTATAATATTTTTAAAAGTAGAGTTCTTTGTTCCGTATGTTCATACTGGCAATTTCATTTTTCCCTGTCACTCAAGTTTTCTGATATATTTCTGTTTAGACTTTGCTTTGTATATTTATTTTTTAGAGAACAAATAAAATGTTAAGCATTTTAATAATTTATCACAAAAGCACTAACCAAACAAAATAATGTTAATAAAAATTTTAGATAAAGAATTTTTAAAACAGCAGTACAGAAAATAGCACTAAAGAGTACACATAATTTCAGTAATTTTAATATTCTCACATTCCTTTTAGAGCACCAGCTTTTAAGTTTTAGAACCACATCCATTCATAGACAAGTAAAGAGGACATCTAAAAACTCAGATGTAGAGCAAGACAGCTTGGAAAACTACTTCCTTAAAGTATTATTGCCAAAGAATGGTTTTTAGTGACTTTAAAAAAAAAGAGACTAAAAACAATCTGATTTATTTTTTTGCTTTTCAAAGTATGTGAGAATTATCCACAATGATATGTGTACATTTATCTATATGGTATTTATAAGCCACCATAAACCTCTGTGGCCCATCAGCCTAGATGTATGTACTTTTATTTTTTAATTCTAACATTGGTTGTTATCAAAGTCCAACAAGACAGACAACATCTGGGATTTTCTTCTCCCATTCCCATTAAACAGAAGCATTCCCAATAAGCTCTGGGTCTTCCTTGTCTCCATTTCTTGGTTCTACCAAAGCAGATTCTCTGGTAGTCTGCCAATAAATAAATTCAGGAGATGCACATATAAATGGTTTGATTTATATTCAAACTCTTAATTGATTGTTTGATCGAGCAGAGAATTCTGGGTTACAAAATTCTATTTATACGAAAATTTGAAGCCTGTCTTAGTTTCTTCTCTCACTGCTGAAACAAAATACCTGACGCCCAAAGTTAAGGAGGAGAGGTTCATTGTAGCTCCCAGTCTGCAGAGATTTCAGGTCACAGTGGCTGGCTCCAAGGCAGAGTGACTTGGCAGAGGGGCATCTCAAAGGAAAAATAGTTCATGGTGGGCAAAAGACATCAAAGCAGCAAAATAACCAAGAAGTTGCAAGCCACAGCAGCAGCCCTCTTTCTGTCCCTTGTATTCTATCCAGGGCAAGTAACACTCACACCCACAGTGGGACACCCTTAATTTTAGCATTGTACTGGAATGACTCAATCCTACCATAATCACATTCTTAATACAAGCCACCCCTGAAAACCCCCCTTCTATGACCACATGATGAGGGAGGTTGACATCTAAACACAAGTCGTAATGTAACAAAGCACTTCTCTCCTGGGGTTTCCACTGCCCATACCTTGCCAGTAGGTTCATTTCATTTCCATCCATTCTGCTGAAAACTATCAGTAACCTCACGTTCTTCAGGATAAAGAAATTACCTTTTAATCAAACAATTTTTCTAATTCACTGTCTCCACAATCTTGAGGATTTTTTTTTCAGGTGGTACCAGGGATTCCACAATCTTATGCTAGAAATTTTAATAGTATGAAGTTAGATTTTATGTATTGACTCCACATTTCTATATTTCTAACTTTGTGTGTTTTTACTTTCTCATCCTTTATCCTTTTATCATACTTTTAAAAGTACGTTTATAATTTTATTTTTATGCTTTCTTCCTAGACTTATTTCAATTTTTACCCAAACTTTGCAATCTCATGTTTTATGTTTGGAAATAGTCACTGAAGAGTTTTTCTGTTGTTATTTGCTTGTCTTGGTAGTAGGTAGGGGTAGGTGGTTGCTTAGTTGGTTTTTAGTGTTTTCTTCTGTTCTCAGCATTATCTCTGTTTCATTCAAGTTTAATTTTTTGTTTCATTTTTTTAAATTTCTCCTTTTCATACTGTCACCAAAATACAGTTTTTGTATTGGTTTTCATTTAGACTTAAGTGATGTGCCAGCACCCTTTAGTGACGTGTCATCAGACAGGATCGTTGGTTGGTAAGCACATCCCTGAGCCTCCTCCTGGCCATCTCTTCAGAACCTATCTCGAGCCTGTCTCACCTGCTCAAGGGGAAGTGGAGGAGGCTGACTCCAGGACGAGAGTAAAGTTCTGACTGTGACGCAGTAGGTTTCTAACCATCACAGAATTTCAGTATTGTACTCTTACCCTTACCCTGCTTGAGCTAGTCTGATAATCGCAAGTCCTGAGCCCCCCACTAGCTGTGGGGTGCAACTCAGCCCCCATTTTGTTCCTGCTCATTGCCACAAGACCTTTACATTATCATTTCGTCCACACTCATAAGCTGAGGTGCCAATTCCCAAAGTATTTTTAATCTCTTATGTCTCTCCACCTTCTTTCCTCTGGTCTCTAGCCTGGTAAATGTACTTTATTCCTTTACTGCCCCTTTAAAGGTAGCCCAGAGGAAGAGAAAAGAGTATGGTTTTGATTTAGTTTCTTTTCTGATGTTTTTTCTGACTTCCTCACTGACAAGAAACAAATCTGAGGACATGACATTTCGATTTGGTTCCCAAGTAAATAATACCTAACAGAGCAGTTGGATATCATGGTATCACAAGGGTTCCCAGAAGATATTGACCATAACAGATGCATCATTTAATTATTAAATTATTACAATAGCCTATTGATTGGTTAGTGAATGAATTAGAGCTAAAGTATAGCACCAAAGAAATACTTTACCTTGTCTACATGTAAAGATTTCCTCTTTATTGTCTAAAATAATCAGTGTTGGATTGGGAGATAGCTTAGTGGTCTAAGCATCTGCCTAACAAGGACCTGGGTACAATTCCCATTATGCGTGCCCTGCCAGCCCTTAAATAGGGAGTGGTGGTGCATGCCTGTAATCCCAGTGCTGGAGAGGCTGAGACAGGAGGATCACTACAAGTCTGAACTGCATAGCGAGACCCTGTATCAAATAAATAAATAAATAAAATTATAATTTAAAAACTAAAATAATCAGTGGGTTCTTTTTTCTCTTATGGGGCAGTGGTTTTATACCAATTTTAGAAGCAAGCCTGTTCATTTCTTGATAGCCAGGAAGTAGAGCCCAGGGGAAAGGCCTCAGTGAGAGGTGCCCCCTCCAGTGCCCAGCAGCCCACCTCTCCCTGCACCCGGCACCTAACAGCACAGTCAGCTCTGAGCACCAGTGAACTAATCCATTGAGGAGAACTGCATCCTTCCAGGTTGCAGGCTTCTACGGGAGACCAATCAGGTTGCCAAAGAGGCAGAAATATTACAAGTTTGTGTGCGGCCTGGGCAGCTGAGTGACTAAGGAAAACCCTGCTTCAAAACAAAAAGAAAATTTTATTTTTATTAATTTTTTTACAAGAAGAAAATTTTAAAATGGTTGGGGATATAGCCCAATGTGAAAGGCTTGTTGGATTCAGTTACCACTACCCATCCACCCCTCCCCCCATAAAAAGGTTAAGTGTCCCATGGGCTAATGTCTAGTCACCAAGAGAGACATCTCCCAGATCTAGTTTGCTATCTGACACACAGTTTGTTTTGTTTTGTTTTGTTCTAAAAAAAAAAAAAAAGAACTAGTATGGCAAATTATAGAGTGCCCTTGGACATGTGATTAAGCAGGATAAGCAATAACATTGACAAGCTGCCATGATAGATTTCAAAAACCAAACAATAGTTGGCTCCTGGGAATGAATTCACCAGAGGATACTACACTACCCTTCCGGAGTAGTCACAGGAGACTCCCCACAACACCAGTCTTTGAATGAAAACTTTAGAAAAACACAAAATGGAAGGCTAATGGCAAAAGTAAGAAAAAATTGACTGCTAGATTTACATTTTAAGACAGCTTTATTCACATACAATTCACAAAAAGTTCACCCTACTGAAGTACACAACTGTGGCTCTTTTTAGTGTATTCCTCGTGATACATCCACCAGCACTCACTATGTTTAGAACACGTTTATTGCCTCAAAAGCTAGAGCCATATACATCAATAGTCACTCTCTTTTCATCCACCCCTTCAGATCCAGGAGACCACTAGCCTACTTCCTGTCTGTGGATTTACCTATTCTAAGCAGCTCACACAAATGGATTCATAGAATACTGTTCTTGTTTTCCTGAAATTGGCTTTTTTCACTTAGCATAACATTTTCAAGGTTCACCCACGTTGTATTATATATCAGTATTTCATTTCTATTGCCAGGTGATATTTTATTATGTGGCCCATAATCCTTTTTACACAGTCCCTCATTTTGTTTATTTATTCCTCAGCTGAAGAACATTTGGAATGTTGCAACTATTGCCTATTATAAAGGCTGATATTAGGAGCATCCATGTATTGCTTTTATGTGGATAGGTGTTTTTATTTCTCTGGGGTGAGGTCCAAGGAGTTTAATGGCAGTTTAGAAGATTGAAACTTTTGGAAAATATATCTAACTCTTTCCAAAATTATTGTACTATTTTACAAAACAGGCAGTGCCCAAAACCTCTAGTCTCTCCACATCCTTACCAACACTGGTTTTTGTTTTTTCTTTTTCTTTTTGTTTTAGGGTTTTTTTTTTTTTGCTTGTTTACTTGATTTAGTTAGTTTTTTTCTTCTGTTGTAACTATTCTAGTCTGTACAGAGTGACTCTAATATCTGTTTCCTTAATAATAAAAATATTAGGAATGTTCTCATCGGCCAGGGCTGTAGCTCAGCAGGCACAGCCCTGCCTGGCAAGAGCAAGGTACTGAGTTCAATTCCCAGTTTCAGAAAAAGAATTCTTTTCATGTGTTTATTAGCTATATGCATGTCTTCTATCAATTGCTATTTATACAAAACTTTTTATAAACAAGGATTATTTTTGAACTTCAAACTGTTTTTATTTTTAGTGGTGGGGATTGAACCCTGGAGTTTGATCAAGCCATGCAAACACGCTACTGCAGACCTATACTTCCAGCCCTCTGTACTCTCATTTGTTTCATTGGCCTATATATTTATCCTATGCAGCACCACATTGTCTTGTTTATTGTAACTTTATAGTAAATTTTGTAATTGGACCATATAAATCTTCCACGTTTGCTCTTCAAGATTGGTTTGGCTGTTTAAGGTCTTTTATTTTTTTCAACTGAATCTGAAAATCCAGTTGTCAATTTCTGGGGTAAAAAGGCAGCTTAAATTTTCATGTGGACAGTGCTGATTGTGTACGTCAAGTTGGCAAATATTTCCATTTTAACAATACTGAGCACTCCATCCCATGTCTTTCCAGTTATTCAGATATTTCTTTTCCTTCAACAGTGTTTCATATTTTCAAGGCACAAGTCTTACATTTCTTTGGTTAAATGTTTTACTAAAACTAGATGCAGAAAGACAAATAGTACATGTTCTTATTCATTTGTGGAAACTAATCAGTCAGTCTTGTAGGAAAATAGAATTGAATAGCAGTCATGAGACACTGAGAAAGACCAAAGGAAACATGATAGAAAGTAGATCAATAAAGGACCAAAACAACACAATAGAGAATTTCTTCTTGGTCCCTTTTGAGCATAATAGGGTAATTATTGGTTGACACAATTTATGATATATTTCCAAATGACTAAAAATGGATGCTAAACTCCAAATGCATAAAAATATTCAATGCTCAAAGACATAGAAATGTTTGTTACACTGGTTTTATTATTACATCATATAAACGTATCAAATTTTCATAGTGTATTCAAAAAGATACACATTTTGTTTCAAAACATTTTTTAAAAATATTCCTACATTTAAAATTATTTACAATGCCATTAAAATGGAATTCTTTTGTTGAATAATTTCTTTTATTTCTGGACTATTGATTGGCAACATACAAAAAATTGAGTTTTGAATTGTGTTCTTTTAATCTAGAACCTTGCTAAATTCATTTATTATTTATTCTTTTTTGCTATGAATTATTTTGGGCTTCTGTATAAGATAATGTTCACTATGAATACAAATAGTATTATTTCTTTCTTTAAAATTCAGATCCCTTATAATTTTATTCTTATCTCATCGCCTTGGCTAGGATCTCCAGCATAAAGCTAAATGGTAAGGGAAGACCTCCCAGATGGTAGGTTTATGAACTGCAGTGAGCACAGCATCAGCTGTGGATGCTTCCTAAATATCTCTCATCAAGTTTAGAACATTTCTTTCTAATGCTATCTGGTTGACTGTTTCTATCATGCAAAGATATTGGATCTTCCTGAATAGTTTCATTGCATCTGGGATGATCACGTGGTTTTTGTTCTCCATTCTCAAGTAGTATGGTGCAATATACAGATAGATTTTCAGGTGCTAAGACAACTTTACATTCATGAGACAAACCTACTTGATCATAATACACAATCCTTTTTACATAGTCCTGACTACCAGTATGATTTCAGTAGTGATCACATATTTTGCACGCTGTTTGGAAAGGAATGGCAATGTGCACAGCAGCAACAATAACACAACAGCAACAATAGCATGTACTAGCCATACACTAGGCACCTTTACAGATGCTGGATCCTTTAGTCTTCACACAATGGATTAGAATCTAATATCACTTCAATTGCATATATTGTAAACCTGACTCCCGACAAATTTGTATAACCTGCCCAAGGTCTTACAGCTGGTGGACAGAGTTACTGAGACACTGAGCCAGGCAGCCTGACTGCATAACCTAGAACCTGTTGATTCTAGAGCTGCACGGTGAGTTTTATATGATCTTACACAAGTAGCGAGCACATCTGTTCTCTCTGTTCTTATTTCCCATCTATCTATTGTGCCTGGCCAACAGTATAAGGTTTTTACCACTAAAAAGAAATAATTAAGAGTTGTTTAATGTACAGAGATAGAGGTGTGTTCCATTTAGATTCAGGCTGGTATTCACATATCATGATCCATAGGGGTGACCACATATGTGATGACAGAAAATAGGACACAAATATAGATTGTATTTAGCCAGAAAATATATACTTTTCAGTAAAATGCGGAATTACAGTTTTGAACATTTGCCTCTAATATCTAAGATCCCTTGCTGCAGATGTCTAGGAAGACTTCTCAGGGCTTACCTCACCTGATTCGCTTGTGTCCTTCAACATCTCAGGAGGAAGTAGAGTTTACAACAGCACAAGACCCTAAAGAGGATGCGCACAAATGGGAACAAGACCATTGCCTTGGCAAGACCCATCTTTTCTTTACTTTGCCCAAATACTATTTAATACAATCATATTGTTTTATAGTTCCAAGGGAAAAAAAATATGAAACATGTAAATATATAAACCTAATTTGAAGGAAATAAGACAGATTATTCATAAATTCATCTTCTTTGAATCTTTTTTCTATTATTAAAAATTTTCCCCTGCTTAAGTTTCTTATGTTTAGTAATCTGAATTTTTTCAGATAAGTATTCAGAGACTCCAACTGCCAAGATGAAAAGAGTTTGAAAAGATCCACGTGTTTTAAAAAAGTGTTTTATGGAAAACAATTATTCTTATTAAATTTGAGTTAAAATGAAACAGAACCTCTCAGGTTTTTCTAATGAATGTCTCAATTCTCATGAGTAGTTAATAGGTCATGTCTCAGGGTGTTTGTTATTCAGAATCCACAGTTCCTAAAAGCACCTTAGATTCCAAAGCTAAAATCCTGGGGCTAATCTTCTAAGAAACAGATCATCAATTCTATGCATATGAATAGAATTACAGAGGAACTCATATCTTCATCAGTAACAAAATTGGAAGACAGGAGCTCCAGTCAACCCTACCTGCCCTAAATTCTTGTTTGTGTGTTCTGCTTTTTCACCAGGCAACCCTGTATGAAGCGGCAGCCCTGTGCCTGCTCTGACTGCCGGTCTGTGGCACTGCATGGCTTTGCATTGCTTAAGGATAAACAGGTTGGAGTTGCATATGGTTAGCATTTTTTGTCTGAGCTGGTGTAGGGAGAGACTGTGTAGCATCAGCAGGTCTCACGTGGTGTCACGGGCAGTAAAGGAATGACTGAAGTAGTTGCTGACAGCATGGAGTCTACATTTCTCTCTTTACCTAAGAAATCATGGATAATTAAATTAACACGGATTGAATGCAAAGCATGGGAACAGAAATCAAAATAGGAACCCCCATCTCAATGTGCAATCACCATATTTACCTGTATTAAATGAGGCAATAAAAAACCAGAGGAGGAAGAGTAATCAAAACAAAACAGTAATAAAAACTTATATTTACATAATTTCTTTCTGCCCCAGGATTCCAAAGCATTTAATGGAAATTATCTTGGAAAATCTGTTGTGGGATGTGTGACTTCAACAGGCCCAAGAGCTCAGTAGCCATTACAGGGTGGCCAAATGAACAAAAGGCACTTTGAGGAAAAAGAGTTTTAAAAGACAGGGAGTCCTGTTCTGGGATTGTTTTATGACTATACATCAGAGTAATCCCTTTCAAAGCTACTCCTTCCATAATTTGAAAGATGTGAGGCACATTATAAAGACCCAGATTTGTTACTTTGTATCAACCTGGAAGGATGAAATTGATGCTCACACAGGAAATTATCAAATATACTCCTTATTTCCTTTCTTTTTCCCTTCAGTGCTGTTTCCTGGTGTGGAGTTTGTCTTACAGTACGCCCAACATTATTAGGTTTCTCAGACATCTTTCCTATACATGAGCTGAAATTCACGTTTCCTATACACGCGCGTATGAAATCAGGCTGGCTTTGTTATGACTCTGAGGGGTTTGTGCAGCACAGATGTTAGCTCCAGCTGTTTTTGTCAGCGATCTGCAAGCTGAGGTGGTCCTAAGTAGGTTGTGCTCTTACTAAAAGCATTAGAGTGTGTTCTCCTACCACTCACATATTGAGAAGCCCTACATAAAAACAGAGCCTAGGGATGAATTCTGCTTAAAGCAAGCTCAATTCGTATAAAGATTACAAAGTCATAAGACAGCTTCTTCCACAGAGCATGAGGACCTGTGCGGCAAATGTTACCTTTCAATTCAACAAAATCTCTTGCATGTGTCAAGAAGATTTCAGTTGGGGGCTGGTGAGATGGCTCAGTGGTCTAAAGCACCTACTTAGAACAAGCTTAGCAAAG
>NDGM011011225.1:0-13503 GCA_002564305.1 Octomys mimax | reverse complement strand
CTAGCGATTTGGTTTGAAACTGTCTAATTGCTATTTGTTTATCAATAAAATTCTGGAAAAAAATTATCTCCAAAAAAGGAATAAATTATATCAAATATGCAATAAATAAATAAATAAGTAAAATAAATGCATTGGAATGACTGCAGTGGTGGAGTCCACAAGGGCACACGCAAACAGCAGGCAGGTTGAATGTGTTCACAGAAGGCCAAGCCCAGGCACCCTCTTGGGTGTGAAACCCTCACAGAGGGCTGGTGGGGCAGAGAACGGAATGAAACTTTACTGTTATTGTGGGTTAATGGAGCATAATGCATAAGAAATTTCTAAGCTAAATTGCACACAAACAAATCATTCCTATCTATAGAGAAGATTTCAAATAGACTTGTTCAGAGAATCAAAAATTGCCATGCACCATGAAATCTTCACATGACACTCTGAGGCTTCCAAGGTGATTATTCAAACTATAAATAATTTCCACACACAGTTATACCTTTCTGGCTTGTCCCAAGTAGTGTCAAAGGCTACTGAAGTAAAAATATAAAAATATTTTGTTTCTGTACCATTTATCAGGAGTAACTTACACAATATCAATTACTATTGTATTAACTGAAATATCTGCTTCTTAGCACCTCAAATTTAGAGAAATTGTCAGGCTTTTGTGTAAACACACACACACACACACACACACACACACACACGCAGCCTACTCCTAAGTAAAACTACTCTGAATGTGTAAGATGTCAGGAATGAAGCTGGTGAAACCAAGCCAAATACTCAGACAGCAGATCATGCAAGGAGCAAAACAGAGTATTTCTCTTTTTTCTCTTTTTAGTCTCTTTGTATACACAATTTAAATATTCCCACTAAGCCATGAATGAAATACATACCTATTCAAAATTAAAGCATAATATTGACATATTGCTCAATTACCTACCTGCACTTGATTTTAAGATTTAATAATCTCTTTCATTGATTGTAACACACTGGCATAGCCTTAGATGAAAAATGACTTTCCTCCATGGCCATGTAGTCTTTGTAAATAGCCTATGAAGTATACTTAGAAAATAGCTACACTGATCACAATTTTCCCCCTTCAGAGAACACACAAGAGGGAAAAGGCAGAGAACAATCACAAGCACAAAGCCCTCATCATGCTCTCAAAGAGATTTGCCATGTTAATTTCCTGCCACTTCAGGCAATTACTCTCAATTTTCTCTGCTTATTGACTTACGTTTTTTAATCTCTTCCCACTCAAAGAGAAGCTTCCCTTGGACAGAATTTTGCTTTTCTTTCATTTTACATTTGCCCTTTTCTTACATGGATTCATACCAGAGGTGGCACAATGAAGTGTAATTCTCAGAAAATTTGAAATTGACACCCAATGTGAAGAATGTCCCTGCAGATTGGCATGTGGTGCTGGCTGTTCATACAAGGCCACTGTCCCAGGACCTCCACAGGCACATGGGAACAATACCATACTTGGGCAAATCTCACAGCTTTAGTTGATATGATTTAATGTATAGAAATTATGTTTTTTTGTATATTTAGTATATTATAGATGAGCAATCTACATCAATATTCTATTGAATGTATTGACTACAATAGGATTTAATTTATGATTCATAATAAAAAGATAAATATAAAGTGACAACTATAGAAAAAAATAACTAACTATATTTGGCAGCAGTTGAGGATTGGGTGTTGCAGATTTTAGTGACTGGCAATCAGTGGAGTGGCTCAAAAGAGATATGAAAGTTCAGAAATGTTCCAATGAAAGTTGAGAAATGTTCCAGTTGTTATTTTAACAAGCTACTTTCTTTATTTGTCCTTGATGCTATACCCTTTCTTACTTAAAAAATGAAATTGTTGGGGTAAAGTTAATGCTGTTATGACAGCTGATAATTCTCTGCTTTAGTGTTTTTCAAAGCTTCGTTCAAGAGCCTTTTAAAACATACACTTGATATTCCATTAAAATTCAATTTGTTGATTTATGTATTTCAGGATGGGACTTCAGAGATCATTTTAAGAAATCAAAAGCTCTATTTTTGAAGCATAGTTCTTTGAAAAGTTGATCCATTGAATACATCCTAGTTTTCAAATTTGGTTGATGTTTCCTTTAAAATTATATATATATATATATATATATATATATATATATATATATCCTAAGATAAAAAAGTATTCCTGCATGGGTTCACTTTGAAAAAAGATCTTTTCAATACTATATTCTTAAAATGGCAAATTTATCTTTTAGCAGATCTAAAGAATTCAAAGGAAGTTAACATATGCTTTTTCAAGATCATAAATGTTTCTTTTTTCACACAAGGATCAGAAGAAAATCTTGATTGCCAAAAATACTTTTAGAAATTCTACTATATATGTATGGATTGTGGGGAAAGAAAAGGTCAAAGCCATGAAATTTCTGACAAGATAAAATAGATGAAAGAGCGCACTTTGGATTCATGGTAGTTGTGGTCACCACAAAAACGTTAAGTGCTCAAACTAAATGTCATCAGACTCTGAGGTCATCGTTTACTCAGAGTTGCATTTCTTTTGTAGGATTCATAAAAGAAAGCCAATACCTTAAAAGCTTCCTTGGTCTGAGAAATTCTTAAAAGAAAATGCCTGTGAGATATTTTCAAGAAAGATAACCAAATCTATTATAGCAGAACCATCAGAGGTATTTGTCAAAGTATATTTCTAAGCTCCAAAATCCTAATCCTTTCTAACAAGTTGTTACAAAAATGGGCTCCACAAAATACAAACTTATTTGATCCTCATTTAGACAAATAGACTATAAGAATAAGCATAAATCCATTAGAGAAAGCTAAACACTGACTATTGATGATGTTAAGGAATTATTGTGTATGTTCAGGAGCCTTCGCTAATTTTTAGATGTGATAGTAGAATATAATAGTCTAATTTTAAAATAAGTACTTTCCCTTAGTAATACAAACTGAAGTACTTGTGAAAAAAATAACCTATGATGTCTAATATTTGCTTAAAAAAAAAAATCCCCAGATTGGACAAAGCAGGAGAAAGTGTGGAGACTTAGGAAAAACACAATGAGCCTAGTGGTCATCACTGAGGGCAGAGTAACCAGACACAGCCTCTCAGCAAGGGGCAATCTCAAACCTTAGAGGTTTTATTAATGACAAATATTACAGCAACCTGTCATAGTTTTGCTTTGTATAGTTTCAGGTAACTTTCAACCATGATTTGAAAATATTAAATGGAAAATTCTAGAAATAAATAACTCATAAGTTTAAATTGCATAACATTCTGGTATCATGATGAACGCTCACCACCTCTCACCCTCTCAGGCCTGGAAGATGTGAATCTTCCCCTTGTCTTGTGTATCCATGCTACACACACTAACCACTCACCAGTCACTTCATAGATTTCAGATGATTAGCAGATTGACTGTTGTAGTAGCCAAATCCCTACTTTTAAGAAATCCCAATGTTATTTAAAAATGGCACCAAAATTCAAGAGCAGTGGGACACCCAGGTGTGGTGGCACACACTTTTACATAATCCCAGAATTTGGGAGGCTGAGCCAGGAGGATTACCATGAGTTCAAGGCCCACCTGGACTACATAGGGAGTTCAAGCCAACCTGAACTATAAAGCAAGACCTTATTTTTTAAAAACCAGAAAAGAATAACAGTGGGCCAAATGAGGCACTAGAGCAAGTAACATGGAAGGATAGATTATCTCTAGTCCTTTCTGACCACACTGCAGAGAATATAGAGAAGAAAACAGTGTATGTGTGGGCTTTGTTACTATGCAAAGTTTGAAGCACCCGCTAGGAGCCTTGGATCACTATGGATAAAAGGAGACCACTATATAGACAATATCCTTTCTCTAACATTTGTCCCCCTGACAAATATTCTGATTCATTCTGAAAATCTTAAATATGATTATTTCAATCCTTTATAAATTATGGTCAAGATAATCCATGAATACTCCACCCTTCCTGTATCAACTTCCATTACTAATAGGTATATGGCAAGAGAACATTCACGTTGCCTCACCTTTGAAAAATAACCTAATAATTTTTCATCATGTACAACATGATGGTATGTCTGAAAGTATATACTATATACTGCAGTACTATATGCAACATATGCTTCACTACTAGCAATCACAAATATTTTGAACAAAATGTATTTGCATATAAAGATACATATAGCCTATGAATCTTAAAATATAGAGTCATATTCTTATATGAGGAAATGCAGGGAGATAGATGCCCTAGAATGAAGTTCCATCCAAAGCCCAACAACCACGCATTTCATTCCTGAGCCTCACCTCTTCATCTCCTCCCATGCTGGGGAGAAGCTTCTGAAAGTAACACAAGTATTGCCAAGAACTTTCTGCGAAGGTCTTATTTTACTTTGTGATTCAACTTTAAAGCTCTTCTAGCACTTGGCTCCAATTTTTTTTCCAAGAACACTAAAGAAAAGTCAGAAACAGAACTGGGGGAGCTGTCTCTTTACTCTTGTGTGAAAGGGAAAAGGTCGGTACCGATATTGGTCAGTGGGGACCCCAATGAAAACTTCACATGCCAGACAGGGTAGGCTGCGAGAACACAGGAGGTGTCACTTCGTTCGTTGCCTTTCCCTCATAGCCGTGCTGTTGGCCCTGATTTGACTTTTTCTTCCTAATCATTCATTTTTCCAAGAGCTATATTCAAAATTATCTTTAAAATATTAAACAATAAAGAAAACAAAAGATGAGAGTGATCAGGGAAGTAATTAAAATTTAATATAGTTTATAAGGATTCTAATTGCATAGGAACTTTGAAATCATAGAAACTATTATATTGTTTCAAAATGTGTGATTTATTTTCGTATTATTCTCTGGTTTATTTGTATCGCTCTCTAAGCCCCTCTGCTTATTTCATATTTCAGGTTGCCATTGGGGACCATTTTAGTAAGCACCAATGTCAAATGAAAATGAAGCAAAGATGGCAGGCTTAAAGTTGAATTGAAGATCTTCGTATCTCTTTGGCATTTTTAATAATGATACACTATAGTTATGGTTCCTTGTTTCAAGCAGATTAATTCATTGTGCAACTGCCACATTTATGAATGGGAGCAGAAGATTCATCACTCATCTAGCTCATCATCTGCTCCATTTTGCAAGCAATGTAGCCTACAAAATTTTACGTGTTATTTTCATTTCTCACCATGTTGCAAGCAACTGCAGGAAATGATCTGTTGAGATTCATCAAGTAATCAATATCTTGTACATTAAAACCTCAGCGTCCCTCGATGTAGCCATAGCACATTTAATCACTGTCACTAGCCCTCTGCAATTCTAAAGTATACAGTGCACACCTTAATAAATATTTTATGCTTCTCTTTAGAGGTTTATTTCCATTACCTCTGGAATACCCAGGAAGTAGTGTTTTTATTGTTCTTTCCTCTTGCAAACCCTGCAGTAGCCATTAGTATGGTGTTTATCTTTTACCTTAGGATGAATTTGATTTTGATTTTGTGACTCTTGGTTTAACATATAAGTACCAGGAAATTTTTCTTTTTCCCTTATATCAATTCCAAAGTGCCCCAGAGTGTCTTTACCTTGCAAAAATTGTTTCAATAGTGTTTGAATTATTAAAGGTCCTCAGAGGAGCTCCCATAATGGTTTTGTTGTTTAAAAGTGTCTTGTCACATTCATTTTTAAAGGTAGAGTAATGAATATGGAAAGAACAAATCTGGGCCTTTCACAGATGTTTTCCTAAATGCCTATCAGACTCCAGCCAACAAATAAACCTGAAAACACACAAAGAATTAGATTAAGTCTAACTTGCCCTTTGATTTCAAATAATGCAATAGTAACTGAAACCAAGAACCTTTTTTATTCACTAAAAATTTACCTCCTCACTGTGGAGCTTTCTGAGTGGGTTTAGCAAGTGATTAAAAAATTCTGCCATAATGCCAAGCAACTCCGGATTATGATTCATTTTAAATTTGTCTTTATAACAAAAACACCATAGACTTTATTTCTTGATATTAAAAAACCGCATAACTATTTCACCTGACAATTTTGGGGGTGGTACATTAAGATGGCTGTTGTCCCTCAGTAATTCTCCCTCCTATTTATGAGCCCATTTGCCCTACACCAAATAGCTGGAGGAAATACAAAGCACCTAATTCATTAAGCTGGAAACATATTGTCAGTATAGCAGGAGAGGATGACAATTCATACAGGCAGGGCAAGCACACTTCACAACACAGATTTGCAGCTTTTAACCTGGAAACTTAACAGCAAAGGCAATTCTGCTTTACTTTGTTCCCCCCTAAAATGTAAAAGAAAGCAATATCCACTTTGTTGCAAAACAGAGCAGGTAATATTTTATATTGCCGTAGTCAATTATGTGAAGCTGGGTAACCTTTTCCAGCTATTATAGTCTTCACATTTTTCTGTGCTAATGTTGCCAACAATACAGACACAGCTTCAAAGCATCTTTGCAGGGTTGGAAAGAGAAGACAGCTGGCGCTGCCTAAAGAGTATGCTGAGATGACCAGATTTCTAATTTATAAAACTGGGACAGCACATGTCAGGAGAACATCATTGGGAGTTTTGTGAGGGTATATATCCAGCTATCTCCTTTTGTCAGGTAAAGGCTTGTTTACTGAAAGGGGGGAAAGAAAAAAATCTAAAAGCTTTCCCAGAGAGAAGCAGACAAAACAACCTTCAATTAAAAAGAATGCTGCAAGATTAAATATTCACATTCAAAATAGTGTTGCACTCCAAAGTACAGATGTAAGAGATTTCTATTTTCCGAGGAGACAGACATCTATGAATTTATCAGTGTCATTTTCAAAACCCATTGCATCTTGGATATAATAAACTGTTAACTACAAGAAAGAAGTGATATAACATGAAAATCATGGATTCCAAGTGTTAGTAACTATTGACACTCTCGTGATGTTTTGACAACTAGACTTCATCTAATGTATTCTGTAGATTTTACTCCTGATAACACCAGAATATTAACCTTTAAACAAAGAAGATTGAAAATGTGTTAACCATAAGTGTCAACCTGGAGGAGGGGCAAAATATGGACAACTGGGGTGACGAATTCACCTGAGTACATAGAGCAATTCATACTGTCTCTTTAATGTTTCATTATTCTTGTAGATTTACTTTCAGACAGCCCCATCTAATATTGACTTTGACTTTCACAACTTTGAAAAATGTTGAGTAGCTATAGGTTTGCCCATTTCAAGAAGGAAATTTGGCTTCAGAAAAGTTGTAACTTGTCTGAGGTCACCCAGCTACAAAGAACAGAACTGGACTCAGAATTCTGATCTAATCTTCAGGCCAACATACTTTCTTCTAATTTCATTCAAGTAAAATTGGAGAACAAATATTAAAAATAAAAGCCTATAATTCTATAGGGCATTGTATTTCAGGTGTTCCCAAGGAAAAGCAAAGGAAAATGCTACTAAGTTGTACATGATTAGATAAAGTAGATCCTTCATGGAATGATTTTGAGCTGTTTATGACATATTGCTATATTGCTTTGTTCTCATGGACACATTACTTGCTACTTATATAACCATTGCCTAGATCTTTAGGAAAAAAGGAAATGTAAAATATCCATTATAAATCATACATGCTAAAATCTCTGTACTAAGTGAAAACTCCTAATGTGATTGTGTTTAAGCTCTGTGATATATTAATACTCCAAGGCCTAATTGAGGAAATAACTCTCAGACATAAGATAGATTCACAATGGGGAACCAAGACAGATAAGCTTTTATTTAGCCCTCAGTATTAAGGTTTTCATAAGACATAACTAAATAGTCCTGAAAAAAAATTCATAGCCTCAAAGAATAGCCTTTTATATGCAATGATAGAAACACGTTTCTTCAGAGGCTTCTTAAACTTTTATTTTTATTCTTTTGCATAAAACTGAGAAAGTGTCACAGCTAAAACATCCGGGCATCTCTGATGGATTGCTATTTTGGCAATGCTGTTGTCATTCCATGAATGTGGAGCAACAGAAAATGAATGCTACATTGAAACTAGTTATGATTTCTCATACAAATTGTCAGCATCATGATGAAACACAGAAAGCTCTTAATAACAAGAAAATGTGAATCTTTTAAAGAATTTACTTCATTCTTGTGACTAATATTTTTGTGGCCCTCACATGAAATGAAAATTAAATGCTGACCTGAACTTCCATGATATGTAATAGCAAAGAGAAAATTGTTTCATAATATACCAATAGAGCTGGCCTTTCACAGCCACAAATAACACTCTTAAAGATTGAAGCTATTGTGGGTAGAAAAAATTTTAAATACATCTCTATTGAATGTATAGAGACTATTTCTTGTCATTCTTTCCTAAAAAACATTCTATAATATACTATAACCCATATAGTATAGCACTTACACAGTATTTATATTATATTAGCTACTACAAGTAATCTAAAGATGATTTTATAGTACATAGAAGGATGTGCATAGGTTGTATGCAAGCTTTGCCAGTTTATGTAAGGGACATGAGCATCCTCAGAGTTCTGGTACCTTAGGATGAAGGTGTCCTACAGATACCCCATGTACCAAAGGAAACACAATAACAAGTCTACATCAAATAACACCCATTAACAGTTAAGCTACATCCTGGATTAAATTCTACCAAGCCCCATTCTAAATATGGAAGCCATCACATTTTATGACAACCTACTAAAATAAATTCACATGATTACAGAATCTGATCATTGAAGTTAATTCTGTTCATAGACCCACTAGCACCTACCTCCTTCACTGTTCCGTAAACATCCCCCGATTTCTATGTGAATGTTTTTCAGCACTCATGGCATTCATTGGTTTAATTTAAGATTAGCTGATACAAAATTTTTTGTGGCATCCACAAATTCAACACAAGTTTAAAAGTGCACTATGTAGTAGTAAGTAAACTAGTATGAAAACATTACCACCTACATCATAAATGCATTCTGGTTCTTCCTTGGATCCTGACAAGGACCAGCAGAATAAGAGAACTAGTTATAACAACAGCAGAGGAAATTGTTGGGTTGGTTTTATTTGGTTTGGTTTGGTTTGGTTTGGTCTGGTCTGGCTGGTCTGGTCTGGTTTGGTTTAATTTAGTTGGGTTTCCCCATGCCTTTCTGCTAACCACATTTCCTGACATTCATAATTTTAATCCCCTCTACTCATGATATAGGTGAATGAAACTCCCAAAGTGAAAGATACATAGGTCAAGTTTCTGTTCTCTAAAACCAAAACTGAATTTTAGGAATAATGGAGATTAAGAGCAGGATATATTTACTGGAAGAAAGAAAACTTCTGTCCAAGAGAGGGACAGAAGAGGACTTGGGTGTGTTGCCAAGGAGCCTATCTTTTTAAGGGATTTTTATAGAGCAAATCCATGAGGTGAGATGGGTCTAAGAGGGGAAACCTGGGGAATTTACAATGTAGGCAAGAAATGAGACAAAACTATGGCCAACCAATAAGATTACAAGAACAATTACTCAGGCAAAATTGATTAAATTTGGGATCAAATAAGGAAGTGAATCAGGTAGCAATCAGGCATAAATACAGAACAGGAGCTTTTCCTATAGGGAGTTGGGCTAGTGCCTTGGCCTTTTCAAGGTGGTCAATACATATTTAGAATATCAATCCCTGATGTCCATTCCTAGGGAGGTATGTAGGTGCATTTGTTTAATCTTTTGTCTTGAGGTCTGGCCTACAGCAGAGGTGTTATTCTCTCTCACAGATGCAAGACATCTTGTCTTCCATACTGGCTCCTTCTGAGGGCCTAGCCATGTCTGACTGCCTATAATGTTTTTATCTAACTCAGCTGCCTACAACAATTAGACATCAAATACCTGCAATGTCATTGGTCTCTGTGTCTCCACCCCACAGTTTTCTAAGCAAAGACTCCAAATAGCTCAGCATCTACAACAGCCAGTTACTCCCTGATAGTTGGTCATGAGAGTCTAAGACACTTTCCTCTCTCTTTTTCTGAATATAAGGTGATTCTACTTTTATTCTGCTAAAGCACATTGCTAAAAGGAAATAGGAAAGGCAATTCTTGTTCCATAATTATATTTAAACATTTTCTGTTATAATTCCAAAGTGAAAGCCTATATACCAAAATCAGATAAGTTTTGGAGGTCCAGCCAGATAAATTTCGATCTCAGCTCTACTCCTCTCCCTCCCCAAGCTCAGGGATACCTTAAAGTCCACCTGTGCCCTGTGCATTGGCCTGAGGGGCACAGTGTGTTACACAGCATTGATGCAAATCCAAGTACATTTGCTCATCTTACACTAGGGGGTATAAAGACCCCCATGAGTTACATAGAGCCTTTTACATATCCACTGCCCCTCTGAAATCAGGAACATAATGAGAGATTCTCCTACTACAATCAAATAATGAAGACCAAAGTACATTCTTGAATTTCATGCTTCATGATGCCCATTTTCTGGAATTCAGGGATTTTTGAATATAATCTGTATTAAACCTGTTTTTTCTCTCAATGCATGAGATTCAGTGGACTGCAATTTTATTTTATTTCCCAAATCCAACCTGGCCCTTTGATCTCAAAAAGCATTTTCACTCTAGGCTATTACTTCTGCTCTGGTCTACAAAAATATATTCGAGATCTTGAAGCTGAGAATTTCTTTCTTTTTTATGTTGCTGAGGCACTAGTATTCAATGAGCAGTTAATACAGGAAGAATTCATGTCTGTCTCAATAGGGAAAAATAACGGTAGTATTGATTCTTTAAAAATCGGTGAAGAATTGACAAGACTCCATCTTCACATTATTGCACATTCTTTGTTGAATAATTATTTTATACAACTGAAAGAGGAGTTGGGGAGATGGATCAGAAGCATAAACACCTGCCTGGCAAGCATGAGGTCCTGGGTTCAAACCCTGATACCAGAAAAAAGAAATATTATATACAACTGAAAGGTCTCATGTCACTAGAGGCTTAACAAATGTGACTTCATTTCTCTTTTTTTCCCCAAGTCCCTAGATCTGAGCTGCCTAACTGGAAGTCAAATTGGGCTCATGAGTCCCAAGACCTCCACAGGCAAATTGTACAAGAACAATAAGGCCCTACACAGTGCACAGAGAGCTCAGTCCTGTGCCTGGATGTCAGTAGTGAGTTCTGGGACCTAATAAAATTGATGCTTCCATTGTTTCTCTTTCAACACTGAGTGGCTATCATGAGTGACCCTCTACAAGCTGATGTGTGATCTGAGTCTACTGGAGGTAGGATGTCCTTTTTGGTTCAGTCGCAGAACAGGTCACCATGGAGTGTCCATATTTGACACTGAAGCTATATCATGATTTATTTCACACTCTCATGTTCAGTTAGTAGTTCTCACAGTACCATTCTAAGGTAGCAGTATCAAAAGAACACCTTTACATCACTTATGTCAAACCACTTCACACCTAAACTCTCAGATCCCTGCCGGGAGTTGGAGTCACTAGCCTAAATTCATTGTTGTCTCAAGAAAATTGAATTATTTCCTTCTCAGGTCTTCTACGTCAGCTAGTACTGCATAATCCACACCAATCACTTTTCCACTAGTCCTGGGAAGAATGTTGATGTGCTCCTTTCCTAAAGATGATGGGTTCCTTGAGTAAACTACTCCACCTGCCTCCTGCTCAGCTTCACCCCCTAATAAATGTCATTCCAGTAAAGTCACAAAAAATCCTAGATGCACTAAGTCCCAGAGAAAATGGCTGCTAATTTACCAACTTTAATATAACTTAGTGAAGTGCCTGAGAAACACTTCCAGGGATAATAATACATCTTTTTTCCCAATAAAGAAACAGGGTGGAAAAAGAGTTTGGACATGTTACAGGATTTTTAAAATCTTGATGGAAAAGACACACATTACATGCATATGTATAGTGTATAAATAACCACTTCCAAAGTTGCCCAGAAAAAAAATAATAATTTAACTCAACTGAGTAGTGAAAACTTCTGATTTCATTGATTTTGTTACCTGGAAATCTATTTCTAAACTCAGTCCTACCCAAAACAACTCTTTACGAGCCCTTCTAGTTTACAAATAACAATGTGTAAACATGAGTCAAAGAAACCCTTCCCTTCTTATTTACAAGAACTGGAATATGTAATACTATTAGTTAATCTAAAACATCATTCAGGACCATGAGGAAACCACTTGGCTAGGTACCATGCTTCCACCTAGAAGGACTGAATATTCAGGACACTCATAAACACTGAGCCATTACTTCATAATGCAAAGAAGCATATGAAGCTATTGGAAACTAGGAAGAGGCTTGTGGTAAACCTTCCTTTGTTGATATTCTTTATCATTCACATCTTATACTAATCCATAGAAGAGCCACTTCAGCAAAGGTCAAAATAACTAGTTTATAGCAGGGGTACAAAACTGTTTGGTTTGGTATCCTAAAGTCAAAATGCTGGATAAAGAACATTTCATGCTATCACAAGAGAAAAATACTTAAAGACTGCATTTCTATGAAGACAATAAATTGTTTAAAGAAAACACATCTAGTGTTATTTACATGTTACAGAATGCCTCTATCCATTTAGGATGCTATTTTAAAAATACCACAGGCTGGGACATTGAATTCAGTGAGCTAGCAAGTTCAGGTCTGATTAAGGCTCCTGGCTCAGAGATGATGGCTTCTACTGAATTCTCCCATGGTAGAAGAATATAAAGCAGCTTTCTGGGGTCTCTACAACAGTCCACTCATTACGCTACCACAATGTCACATAATTCCCTCCCAAAAAGTCTCATGGTTTTAAGCCATCAGTTATTACTAGGTTTCAATAGGCAAATTTGGAGAGGAAAACAAACATTCAGATCATAGCAACCATCTTTAATGATATTTTTAATCTCACCTTCTACATGATAAGAATCAATATAACAATACTTACCATATTCCTATCATCAGTCATTTTGTATGTCAAGAACATATTTGTCATGAAGAAATCATTCTTATACAGTCACCTTTTGATAACTACCATGAATAATGCTGCTTAACTTCGAACATAACTTTTGTTTTTTAAAAAAAAACTAAACTTTTAATAGTATATATAATTGGATGAGAAGACAGATAAAAATAGCTGCAAACATTGTATTCTTGGAGAAAAAAATATGGTTTGGCCATCTCAATGTTTCTGTAATTCTCATTTAACAGAAGCCAGTCAGCCCATGGGAGCCTCCTTTCTCCACGGCATTACCATGCAGACACTACCTTGGCCTGGATTTCCCTAACACTTTGCCTCTAGTTGTCTTGCCATAAGCTGAGAAAGGGAGAGGTGTAATCAGTATTCTTGTCACTATTTCAATAATCTAAGTGCAGTTTTTGTGTTTTAGACATTAAATATGTTAAATGGTCTCTGAAAAGGGGACACAATGTAGTGCATTTATTGTACTCTCCTTTTGTTTTGTTTTTTTCCCACAATTTTATTGATAAACAAATAGCAATGAGACAGTTTCAAATCAAATTGGT
>NDGM011011207.1:0-14935 GCA_002564305.1 Octomys mimax | reverse complement strand
GAGAGAGAGAGAGAGAGAGAGAGAGAGAGAGGCATCACAGTGTTCTAGAATAAAACTGGAAGCAATATCCCTGACAAAGTTAACATCCACCTCCTTCTAGGTCACTGCCTCAGGATAAATAATTATAAACTCAATTCTAAATTAAGACCTACAACATCCACATACCATTCAAGTCTTTTTCATGCCAAAGTTAATAGAGTAAACCTACCTTTATTTCAGTGATTAAAACCTGGCAATATGCTGTGCTAAACTCCGACTCCATGGCTGTATATATGAGTAACATATGCTTGCAGAATGGCATTTACTAGATAAACTGCCATCTTGTTACAAGCTTTCCAGCTAGACATGTTCTCTGCTGCTATTGCTGGGTTGAAATACTATAATGGGATGGAAGGAGGGTCCCCCACCCTCACCTGAGCACAGTTCCCAGGATGCTACCCGTGTCACTCACTAAATGAGCCCTTGACCGACTCCAACAGCAGGATGGGATTGTCATTTCATAAGGTGAGCTACCGGCAGACAGATGCAGCCAAATCACATTAATTGGAACCTCTTGTCACAGAATAGCAGCACTGCAATTTCTCTGTGGATGCCTGTGTGCTACACATGCAATCTGGCAGGTGTAGGAATCTCATCTCTGATTGCCTATATTCCCAATCTACTGTCTTTGCCTCTCTTCCTACTGCAAGCAATTATGGCTAAAAATCAATTTGCAACATGCGCTCATCCATATTCAGTTCTTTACAAGTGAGGCAAATCCTGCCCAGAAAAATAAATAACTAAAAAGAGATAGGTTTGAGAAATCTACACTTGTTCCTATATTTTGATCTTTTGATTGTAAAATGTTTACTTGTTGATAATATACAACTTGCTGCATCTGAAAATAAATATTCAAAAGACACAGCTCCAAACAACTAAAGGGTGTATCTAAAGTGAAATAAAAGTTTCAATACATCAAACTAACAGATGGGGGCAGCCTGAATTTGTTGAACATACAAATGATAGAGTATTTTAAAAATACCTATGTAGTGTCATTAATGTCAAGAACGCTGAAGAAAACAAAGACTTAAGAAGCAGTATCCAGGACTAACAACAATAGCACAGAGTTAATACTGGGATGAAGAGGGCACAGCTTCCTTATTGAAGCCTCAATAGCTAGCTATTGAGGCTTCATCACCCTGGGTCTCCCAATTAGCTTTTCAGATTTCTTTTGAAAAAATATTTAAAACAATACATTAAGGACTAGAATTCTGAGATTCCTCTCAAACTTCTAAATGAAATTTAATAATGTAATAAGTAGCCCATAAGGTTATTCATTTTCTTTTAATAAAAATCCAAAAGGCTTTAAGAGATGACCATTTCATAGTAATCTCCATCTCTAGAAGCACCTAATTTTACCAGCTCTTTGGTCCTTTTATGCATATATAAAATATTTTATACATTACTATTCTTCCTTTTTGAAAATACAATGTATTTCAGAGCATGCCAGTGAACTCCAATGAATAGAAGTGGCATAATTTATTTTAGTTTCCTCCTCTTGGACATATAGGTTATCTCCATTCTCTTCCTACTAAAAATGAAAGTTCCACAAAATAACTTTATACATATCTCACTTCATGTATATTCCAAAATACTTATAGAGTAATTCCTATAAGTATAATTGTTGAGTCAAAATTTGCTTTCATAATTTTGAGAGATATTGCCTTTGTGCCATAAATACACACACAGCCATAAGTATCTGTATCTATATACTACCTGTTTCCTTATATCTCTGATAATAGAGTGTGCTGTCAAACATTTTGTTCTTTGTGAAGCCAACTGGCAAAAAGTGACATTTCAGTATAGTTTCCATTTGCTCTAAGAACCTGTGCTTCCTCACTTCTGGGAGGCAGCAGCAGACTATAAGATGAAAAAGGGTAATCAAGGTATTTCTAACCACTTCTACCTTGTTTTAATGCCTGTTTCTTATGGTGGTTATACCTTTACATAATTTATCCTCTACCCTCCCTACTCCAACTCTCGCTGAGTTCTGGGACACCATTTTTTGCCTTTGTGGTCTTCCACTGCAGGGACTGTAAGCTTCCTGCTCTTGCTACTCTTGAGTGTCAGGCCAGCCCTTATTTGTTCCCTGAATCTGACCCTACCTCTCATTAACCACTCTTCATTTGAACATATTGGGAAGAACAGTTGCTGTTCTTCTGTTTTGTTGTGACTCTAAAATACCACATCTCTTGCCTATTTTTCTAGTGTTTCAATCTTTTCATATTAATTTGAGAGAAGCTCATTATTAAGTGTGTAAGAGTTGGCAAAATTTTCTATAAATTGCCAGACAGTAAATATTTCCAGTTTTGTGGGCCAAGAGGTGTCTGCTTAACCTCTCAATTCTGCTACTGTAGGGTAGAAGTATCAGAAACCATATGAAAAAGAACGAGTGTGGCTGTGCTCTAATAAAGCCTGATTTATAAAAATAGGCAGCAGGCTAGATGTGGGCTTCGGGTTATAGCTTCCAGCTTAGTATTAGGGAAATTATCCTTTCTCTATGATATGAGCTTCAAATACTTTTCTTCCAGTTTTGTTTTTAACTTTTCTGGTTTTGACATGCAAAGACTTTTATAATTTTTATTTTAACATACTGGAATTTATTTCTGAGTTCTGGTCTTTATGTTAAAAATATAGAACTAAGAATAAAACCACAAAGAATTCAAGAAAGAAAGATAGTATGTTAAGGTGACTCTGTTAACCTGAGTCTTCTTTGTTGTTGTTGTTTTTTGGCAGAACTGGAGATTGAACTCAGACCCTTGTGCTTGCCAGGGAAGAGCTTATTCCACTGATCCATCTCCCCGGCCTCTGTCTGAGTCTTCTTAATGAACTACTACTCATTCTTCTAAGACTTAACTAGGAGAATCTTTTTCTTATAACTTATAAAATCTTTCAGAAGAAGCTGAAGCTCAAGCTGAAGAAGCCTGATTGAAACAGAAGTTCTTACTTCTAAGACAACCAGTCATAGGTGATAGCAATTTAAATTTCTCACTCAAGTTATTTTTTAAAATCTTTGAAATTATGGTTGGTTACTCTGCCCATAATAATACTGCACTTGTATCTTCTACATAGATGTGTCTTTTACTTCTATGTTCATCCAGATGTAAGCTATAAGTATAGTCAAACACATACTTACACATTTCATTACATTGCCTATAAAATTCATATAGATTACATTAGAAAATGTATATTTACTGCTATGTTTGGGTCTAGATGTCATAGGTGGGTTTTTTTTTCAGGGGTGGCTGAATCTAGAGTGTATGATGTTGGAATTAAGGCTGTGTGATTACTAAATCAGTCCACTAACTGGTTTGGCAACAACTTCATCCTAGTATACTGGATACAATATAAAGGACAGAAAGAGGCTTGTCTTCTTTCTTGCTTGCTTGCTCTTGCTGTCTTCAGTTTGCCATGAGCTATTTCTTTTCTGTTATCCCTGCCTTGACGCCAACCTTTTGTGGACTGAAACCTCTACAACCACAAGCTAAATAAACCTTTCTTCCTTTTAACTTTGGGTGTCAGGTATTTTGTCACAGCAATGAGGAAAAATAACTAGAACATTTAGCAAAGCCAACATATAAAACCAAAGTGGTTAAAGTAATTGTAGCTTTGGGGGTAAAGCAAGACACAGCTTAATAATAAGTACACCTAAGACTTTGAAATTTGCCAATATGTTACTATGCCTGTATTCTCAAAATGACCCTGACAACTTGGTCAAACAGTTCATGTCTTCGTATGCTAACTGATTCAACAAATTCTACTACAAACTGTCTATTCAAAAATATGATGTACAATGAAAAGAGTATGAGAAACTGATAGTGGCTGAGTTGAGTTACAAGATGACAAAAATCAGTTATGTGATGATAAAAAGATGAGAACTGTCCAGGGAGGAGCTGTGACAGAAGTTTTCTCAATTGATGAGGTCATGTTGTATAGGAGGCAAGATCACAAGTACAATTCTCTCTTCATCAATTACTTTTATTATAGTTCAAAGAAACAGAGCAAGGCTGAGAGGCCTCTACATCTTACCACTAGATCAAAAAAGGTAAGAGGATAAAAAAGTAGCTGAGTTCAAATTCTCTCCAAGTACTGTCAAGGTAACAACATTAATTCAAGGTGGATGAGAATCCTTGGCTTAGTACGAATTATTGTTAATGTCCAACATGATCTGAAATCACATACAATCAAGGAAGACATTTCTACCGAGTAGCACTGATTTGAATTTATTCAGTTACATTTACAAGACCCTGCAACAAAACAGAAAGAATATTCATTTTTCAAAAAGACGGATTTCAATGATTGGTATTATATACAAAACCATAATAATAATATATAAAGATTTTTCAAAATGTATTTGGTACAGAGTCTAGAGGGTCTACAGGGTCTCACTACATAGATCAGACTCATAGTGTTTCTCCTGTTTCCAGCCTCCCAAGCACTGGGATTATAGGCATGTACCACCACATCCAGTCTCAGTCACCATTTTGCACATCCTGAGGGTTGGGATGGTACGGCAGGCCAGGGTGTAATATATGAAGATTTAAAATGATTATTTGGTATGAACTTTAATTAACTCTGAGCACAAGGGTTAAAGAATAGGAAGACTACTGGGAACACAGCTCCTTGGCATTCACACCTCACCATACTCATTCATAAACTACCTTTTTATGCTTCACAACCATAAGTCTAAGAAATGCTACTGCGTATCTCTCTTTTTTTTTTTAATACAATATAAACTTGGGCTTAAAATGGCCTTGACCTAGTGTTTCACCACTCTTATACAAAAATATTATAATAAATCCAGCACTCTCCTCAGAACACTGTTTTCTGATAGGAATTTCCCAAATTAACCCCAAATTCTGAGCCAAAGAGAAAAACAATCTGCATTCAGCCACATTAGGCTAAATCCCTCTGGAATCAAGGTTCTTACTAGGTGCTTGTATTAAACCAGCTACCTAAAATGACCCCAGTTCCAAAAGGCTACAATAAGGGTCACAGAGGAAGAAGAAACAGGCTCCTAGGACTCTCCTATTCATTGTTCAAGCTCTGATAAGCATCTATATGACTTTATAAAAATCACATGCTGGGCTCTTTTTACGTTCTTTCATTTGAAAATATTTTGAAAATTTCTTTAATCTGATTCTTAAATTTCTAAAGTTCTAAAATTTTGTGATCTACACTTCACTGACTTTATGGCATCTTAATATTTACTGCTTAGAATTCTGTTGTAAAATACTGCACACATGGCAAATAACTAGAAGACAGATGGCTGTGCCCTTTCAATCTCTGATGTATAATTTCTGAAAAATTCCATGGCAGAACAAAGAGAGACACATTTATCAATCTTAGAGTGGAAATAAAATATTTTAGAATCCAATCAAAGTGAAAAGATTTGATGCTACATAATTTTCTCTTCCCAAATATAGATTTCAAGTGGGGGAATGCATAGGAAATTCATCAGAATATAATCGTAATTCAAGAGACATATATTATGCACAGTTTAGTAGTACATATATTAAGACTGAAATATACTACAGAGATTTGCATGCTTCTTACACAAAGGTGACTCATAATTTTGCAAAGTGTTTCACATTAAAGTTCTTGTAGCAGTTAAGCAAGAAGTTACAGCATCTTATTAGATAATACTATGGCTATCATAAGCAATAATACACTGTACATTTCAAAATGCTAGAAGAAAGCATGTTAAAAGCTTTCTCCATAAAGAAATGATAAATATTTGAGGGCATATGATTAATCTTATTATATTTTATATATTATTAAAACATCATATTTTATCTCATCAATACATGCAATTTTAATATTTTAGCATTTAAGAGTCTATTGATTTCATGGTTTATCTCTACCTCATTTACCATCTTTACTATCTAAAACAGGCAACAAGGATCTAAACATTTAAGAATTTCTGATAATCTATATAAAGGCTCATAATCTACCAAAGTCTCACCATGCATTGCTAACATTCAACTAAACTAATACTACACTTTCTGAACATACACTATGTAGAGCACAGTAAAAGGAAATCAAGTAAGATACTATTATTCCAAACACAAAATGCTTGAATACTACTGTTTATATTCAGAAAGTCTCAGAAAAGAAATACTGTACATATTTAAACTCTATCTTGTAATAGAACCAACACTACCCAAAACAAGATGATTGTTTTAACATAGGGGAATGGCCTAAGACAGGGAAAACTCAATGGGATACACGTGCAACTTTCAGGGTTTGGTGAGATAATGGGACAAAAAATAAACGCAAAAGTTCTCTTGCAGGGCATGGGCTTATAGCAAAGAATCAGGACTGACTTGGAACAAGATACTGGATAATAATTTGATAAGTGCCATTTACCTTTAAAATGTGATTAAACAGCATTTAAAATGAACATGCTTAGACAATGATAAATAATGTATCCTATGTACAGCAAACAATAATAAAAATTGATTGTCTGAGAGGGTAGCTTTTCACTGGCAGCTGCCCAAAGCCATTACAGTATGTTTTCCCCATTTCTCATGAACACTGGAGTTAGAAATATGCCAGAGGCAAAAATCTGAGTGCAGAAAGTAGACTGCAGAATGATCCCCATCAACAATTCCTAGGACCACCATATGAAGGAAAAGCCCTTAAGATTCATTTAGGAATAGTCAAGATGAACTATTACTGCTAAGATGTCTTTAGGTGGTTCCTGCTAAGAAAGGGCAGATGTGCTTTATTCTAGATCTCAACAAGATTCTCTTGCAATCTGTTTAGTCTAAGACTTCTATTTTTAAAATGGAAAGACATGGTTCTGCAAAATAACATGTATTTCAATTTTCTTCTAATTCAAAGTTCCATAAATAATTAAAGACAGATCTAATTTGAATGATTTACAGTACACCATTCTAAATTGAGTCCATTGTGGTAAAAAAATCATTAGTAGTTCTTAGTGTAAATTATAATGACTCATGGCTCAATTAATCGGAAATAACATAAACAAGGCTATTCATGCACAACAACCTACATGTTCTGGATGCACACACTGGTGTTCACACTACAGTAAAAATTAGAACTCTACATAAAAGAGAGATATAACATGATGTCTTTTATCTCAGGAGAAATATCTACTAGTAAATGATGATGCCAGTATAAAGAATCTCATATAAATGTGTGGTATGGGGCCAAAATTTTGTAGGCACATAAAGACAGAAGTAATTTTGAAAAAAGTAGGGCTCTGTTTGATGGAGATGTTATACGTCAGTTGGTCACTAAGGAAAAACTACATGTGAACTAAATTGCAGCCCTCTTTACCATTATACAATTTTATGAAGTACTCTATTATAATCAAGACTCCAGAAGACAGGTAATGAGGACCCACATGTACACATACACAACACATTAGGTCAATAAATAAGTCTGGTAAAGCATGCAGAAAAGATGGAAACTATTAAAATATGATAAAGATAGTTTAGCAAAATTAAATAGCAAATATGTATAATGATAAGTGGTGAAATGTTGCAGGCAATTTTATTGAAATTCTAAAGAATATGATGTACGATTAAAAGAGTAGGAGAAACTGATGGTGGCTGAGTTGAGTTACAAAATGACAAAAATCAGTTATGTGATGATAAAAAGATGAGAACTGTCCAAAGAGAAACTGTGACAGAATGTTGAATTGAAGTAGGCAAATATATATTCTTAAAGAGAAGGCTACTGTCTTAAAACATTAAGATATCTAAGATTAATATATGCAAATAAGATCCAGTGCTGTTTTTCCTTCTTTAATTTTGATACAGTAATTTTATTTGTAATAATATCCATATGAAAGAACACTTAATAATATCATTTAAAAAAAGAATCATGAGTGTAGAAATGTTTTGGTAGATATCAAACTATACTATAAACTATGCAGAAAATAATAGGAAAAATTCAAAAATATGAAAACAAACATTCCAGCATAGCAATAATAAGAACGAGATAGCACATGAAAAAAAATCCAAATGTTTATCAAAATGTCATACATATTTTTCACACATGGGTTTTCAGTTGAATAAGGAGATGACAATTTATATTATAAAAAGCTATTGGCATAAACATACCTTGAGCCAGGGGAACAAAGAAAAAGTAGATTACATTACATCAAGAAATATACAAAAATAATTTCTAGATAAAGATGTCAATTTTAATATATTAGAAAAATCTGAAAATAATTCTATAGCCTTGACATAGTCAAAGATTCTCAAACCTGGACATCCATGTGCCATCAGAAAAGCCTTACAAAGTGATGCTTTAGTGTCAAAATTTGGTACTTTTAATAACTAAAGTCAAAAGACAAATGATAGCTTACAGTAAAATATCTGTAAATCATTTGAGCAATAAGTTAATATCACTAAGAACACCTACAAATTGATAAGAAAAAGTCTAAAACTTCAATATAAATATGAACTAAGGAGTAACAGCTATGATCCACAGAAGACAAAACTCAACAACCAATAAATATATAAGGGTATCTTCAACCTCAAGAAAATACAAAATCAAATCTAATAATACTATTTACTAGGTAGACTGGAAAAATATTTCATTGATAAGATAAATTACAAATGAAATTAAAATCCATCACAAGCTATACTTAGGTGCAGGGAATCTTTTAAAATATAAAATTCACACAGCCTTTGAACAAAAGAAAATCTTAGGCTGGACATACAGGCATCTGCCTGAAGTCTTAGCTCTTTAGGCAGCTGAGGCAGAAATATAACAAGTGTGAGGCCAGCCTGGGAAACTCAAAGACTCTCTGCCTCATAATAAGAGGCTCAAGATGTAGTTCAGTAGTCCAGTCCTGGTACTGGGGTGGGGAAGTTTTCTACTTCAAGGGGCCTTTAAGAATCAAAATAAAAGTGCCAAGGGACACTCTGAATCTAAAATGCCCTTCAAAGGGTTCATGTTTTCAGAGGCAGGGTTTCAGTAAGGTGACTGGATCATAAGAACTCTCCATCTCTGTCTCCTGGCTGCTACGGAGTATGTAGCTTGTTCCACAATATGCTCACTGACATGATGTCCTACCTCACCATGGGCCCAAAAGTGGCAAAGCCAAGTGACCTGGACTGAAACACCTGAAACTATGAGCCAAAATAAAATTTTCCTCCTTTAAGTTGATTTTTCTCATATATTTTTGTCACAGACACACTGGTCTACTATATCAATATTTTAGTGAAAACAAGTATAAACTCTCAGAATTTTATTAATCACAGCTACACAGGACATAATGAATATATTATCTTTCAAAAACTATTTTATTCTGTCACGCTGGCCCCACAGCCAGGGCCTGCTGAGCCTATGAATGAGACTGGACATGGTGGGGCATGCCTGTAATTCCAGCTCCAGGGAGGCTAAAAAACAGGAAGGATCACTATGAGTCTGATCTGTGTAGTGAGACCCTACACAGGGTCCTGTAGACCCTGTAGACCCTGTACAGATACATAAAAATAAATATATAAAAAATAAATAAAATAATATATTGTTCATTTTCCTCCAGTGTTATGTGATACAATAGAAGAGTTTTTAAAAACTCCAGGATTTGGGAGCCAGACAGTTCAACCCAAATCCCAGTTTCACAATTTAGTAATCTTGGGAACTTCAGCAGCTTAACTTCCCTGGACCTTGATTTCCTCACCAACAAAACAGGGATAATAATACTACTACTACTTGACACTCAAATTTGAAGGAACAAAAGTTTATTTTGGTTGACAGCTTGTAGAGGTTTGAGTCCACAGTCATGGAGTTCCAAGGCAGAGTCCTTGGCAGAGTAGATGAAAGCATCAAAAAAGCAGCAGGGAGCCTCCCTTTCCCTTTTTGTATTACCCATACTGAGGATGGGCCTTCTCATTATCCACAACCTCAACTATGCTAAACCAATCAGTGTACTACTAATTTACTTAACACACTTTCTTAATCCATATCCACACACCCTAGATCCAGCTACTTCTGAAAAAGTCCCACCTATGAGTACATGAGGCTTTAAAGGGGGGATATCTAAATATAAGTCTTAATAAATATCTACTTCACAAGGTTATTGTAATACTCAAATTAGATAATGGATCTAAAGCAAAATATATGCTCTTAAAATAAGCTCAAGAAAACTAAGTTACAGAGTAATATCTTGTGATTTCATCTGCAAGATAACATAAACCTGGCCTTAATAACTATTAAACTAAACAAATCTACACAATGTCTACTTGTGATAAGTCTTGCCCAACTATGAGGTGACAGTGATTCCTTAAGTGGACTAGATGGGGTTTAGATGTGGCACAAAGTGAAAAGACTGGCCAGTTGGTAGTAAAAGGAGAATATATCAGGTCTGCAGCATAACATGCAGATGGCCTAAGAGACTGAGGAGTGATGATGAAGAAGCGGGACAGACGTGGAAAAGAGGGGACAGAGAAACTGCAAGTACGCATGAGCAAGCACATGAACATGAGCTTGCTGGAGGCCTGCAAAGAGGCCAGTTCTAAGTCCTAGGCCCTAGAATCCTAACAATAATGGACTCTATTATGTGTGTGCTAGCACAGTGAGTGACTCTGCTTATTGCACACAACATGTACTTAACAAAAGTCAATAGAAGTAGACTAAGATTCTGCCTGTTATGTTAACTGGAAAGCAAATTAGCAATTCAACTAAACCAGGAAGAAGACATAAAATTACATTATAAATTACCACTTTCTAATACTGTATAAGTCAGCCTCTGAGATTCCTCTAACACTTATTCAATGACTCACAAAACCTTCAGACAAGTTAAGCACTGCATAATCTACTTTATTACCACTTAAAGGTCTCATTAATAAATATTGGCCTCAATCAAAATAAACTAAAGTATATGAATTTTCAAAAAAAAGTTGTTACTGGACAAAGTCAAATAGAAGTTGACTGTGACACTGATAAGAAAAACAATTTAATACTATTTAGAGAGCAAGTAGTGAATACATTAACATAACTAATAAACAGCCCTTCACAAAATACAGAGATTAGACCCATGAAAAAGACTGATTTTTTCACTTCATAATGGAGGATCAGAGGTTCATTGTAGACCTTCATTAAATACATGCCTAGAAATTTTTGATCTCTAAGAGATTGTCCCAAGGACCTGAAGTTGGAACTTTATAATGATCTTCAGTAATGTAGGCTCAGTACTACATACACATGCATATATATGCACATGCACATGCCTGTATACACACAGAGACCATTTCAGCTCACTATGAACTGAAAGTGACTAGGTATTTGTTAAGACACAGCTGCCAGATAATTAAGAGTAAAGTATAGTCCATAGGATGCTGGACAATCAATGAAGGTCTCAAAGTCAGACCATATCAGGTAGCTGTTCGCCTGGAATTATCTAAGGTAGTCTACCTAGAGGAACAATTGTAATCTCTATCAAGGAAAGAAGCAAAGACATATGAATGAATAAGTAGTTTTGTCAGGTTTGGTGTTCGTGAAGAGTCACAGAAGGCAATAGGAATTCCTAAGGCTAAACATGACCAATAACAGGAGTTAAGGAGTATGAAGACAGAAAGTTGCATCTTTGTAACAAATTTAGAATTAAGATTGTGAACACTGAGATGTTGCAGGAACTTTGTAATGTGGTGCCAATGATTGTGTGTGTGTGTGTGTGTGTGCGTGCACGCACTTATTCAGGTACACACACGTACAGTCACAAAATGGAAGGTTAAGTGAAAGATAGTAAGATCCAAGGCTTAAAGGAGTCGGGCAAAACCAGTGCTGCACCTGAATATCAACCATTACATTTTATTTTAATACTGTCTTTTATTGACCAACAATTCAGAAATGCTTGAGATTATTAAACTATTAATAATTTATCCATGTGGATAATTAAACTAACAATAATTTATCCACGTGGCTATAAACTACAAATCCCATTAAGATTACAAAATCATAGTTAAAAAGATGGGTAAGTTCAAGGCCACAGAAATTTCATTCAGAAAATTTAACATTATGAAGAGGGAGACATCTGAAGTACAATTCCTTGGAAGGTTAAGACTTTTGTTAAATGTACTTTAATTTAATCTCCTTTTTGCTATGACAGGTAAGTGAGTCATAAAAAAGTTGGCTGATAAAACCAAGTAAAAATGCTCTAAAATCTTTATATTCAAGGGCAGGCCAAACAGTTCAGCAGATTACACCACCTGCAAGCAGGCGCAGGGGCGGGGGCTCAATCCCTGGGCCTGCGGTGGAAGCCCCGCCCCTGGGGCATGCTGAGAGTGCAGTTGAGACTGGGCATGCTGGTACAAGCCTATAATCCCAGCACTTGGGAGGCTGTAAACAGAAGAATCACTAGAAGTCCGATCTAGTAGTGAGACCCTGAACACACTGTAGAACCTTCCTAAAATACAGAAAGAAAAAAAAAATTTGTAATCTTTATATTCATGTAACTAAAACTAAAAAGTCATTTTCAAGTTAATTTCTAGTTATATATTTTTTCCTGACATTGGAAAAATTTACCAATTAAACTGAGGGAATTAAAACTAATTTCCTACAGCACAAAAAACAGCAGCAAGGAAAATGTAATTTTATCTCTTTGACCTAGATTACGCCAATTACTTTAGATGTTTTATTTCCCATATGTATCAAAATTTTCAAATGATACACAGCCTTCTAAGGAGAGTACACATCACTCTCAAATGATAACTCTCTCTAAAAAATGAACTTCTTTTATTAATTATTCTGGACACTGTATGCTTACTAAAAAGTGAGCAAAATGGGAAGCAAGAACTTTCCAAAAATGAATGGTCAACTAAATCTAAAAAGAGATTTGAATTTTTCTTCATCAGCACTGCTGGCAAGATCACAAAATTTAAAACACCCAGATGATTCTGCATAAATATAACTCATCATCTTTCTTATAAAAAGTCCAGTTTTAATGAAGTCCATAATGATCTGGATAAAATACATTTAATTAGATTATAAACTGCAACATAAAACAGCTGCACCGTGCCTTTTAACATTTTCTTCTCTGAAGATCAGAGGATTTAAGGGGGCTATAAAACAGCCCATTCATTTTTCTTGTCTTTTAAAAGGAGGAGGAAAGAATGATTAGATACAACTAAGACTCCAGACGGCTTTTATCAAGTGAAATCCAAATCTGCCATATTGTGAAACCTCACAGGTAGAGTATGATGATGGCGTCAGGTGGCCAGCACATCAAGAGGATGGCATGTGATTACACAACTCTGGGGAATTCTAATAATTCCCTATGTGATGCTGATAGTACAAGACATATTTTACGCTTGATGGTATCTAGATGAGACAGACAAGAAAGAAAAAAATCAAAGTTAATTAAAATGCATTTCACAGATAATCCTAATATGATTTCCTAATAATAAGCAAGTCCACTGTGAGTCTGAGATGGTGAGATAAAGATCAGTCTATAATCTAGCCACTGAGATACTTCATATATTTAATTTTCTTTGTGAGAGACCAAAGTTAAGACACAGGCATGCAACAATTGCTAAGAATTTCTTTGAATATTTATCCACAGAATTATAAAACACATTATCTTGAGTACTAGAAACTAAGAGGATGGCCTCTGCAGTGAGCAGATAGCTCTTATGAATCCTGACTGCAATATTTATTAACTCACAATTCTCTCAGTTGCCATATCTGAACATGGCAAAAATAATAACATGTTCATAGGAAAAATATAGGAGATTAAACGCAAAGCACTTGGGACTTTGCTTGGCCTAGAATAGGTGTTCAATAAATTAAATTACAAACAAAAGAAGCAAGTATATTTGAAAGAAATAACTTGATAAAATAAGAAAACAGAAGAAGGCAGGTGGATAGACTAATGGGAGAGACAGGTGACAAGCAAGATGGCACAGATTCAGGACACCAGAAGGAAGTCTATTATGATAGCAGTTAAGTTAGGAAATTACTGTTATGAACAAAGCTACCCAAAGAAGCCTCACTGAGTTGGCCTGACTGCTGCTCACCTATGTTCTGCACCAAAAATGGAAATCTGTTGCCCTCACAGATCAATGCTACAGAGATGATCAAGAACCACAGCAATGACTATATTAAATTTTTGTGCTCCACCTGTCCAGACAAAAGGTCTGAGTACAATAAGATGCAGTAGTTGAATGTTAACAAAAATCATCTAATATATGATAGCCTATTTACATTCTGATAGTTGTCTACTGGAGGCTCTGTGGCACGTGCTATGAAACTTAATAAGCAACAGATGGACTTCAGTGTGCGAAGAAGTCAGAGGCACCTGGTTTCTATTATATCAATAACAACCTCATGGCCACTCAGCAATGCTAAAGTACCAACAGAGATTACTGTGTATGACACTGATATTCATCATGGCAATGGTGTGGAAGATGCTGTCTACATCACAGACTAGCTCATAACTGTGCTCTTCCACAAACACAGCAAGCACTTACCAGGGACTGGGGACCTGTATGAAGCTTGGGCTGGCAAAGGTAAGAATTATACCATCAACTCCATGCTTCAAAATGAGATCAATGATAAATCCCATGAGGCAATTTTCACGCTGATAATGACCAAAGTAACGAAGATGCTCCCGTCAAACCAGTCTACTATGGTGTTTTTACTGGCACAGATTCTCTGTCTGGAGATTGTTAGTTTCCTTTTTGAAACATATATATATATATATATATATATATATATATATATATTTTTTTTTTTTTATTTTTTTTTTTTGCCTTACATGCTGAAAAAAGAATACAGTACCATGAATTCAGTATTTAGACATTTCATGTTGATTTGAACTAAATTGAGATCCTAAGAAAAAGCCAAACCTAGCTACAATGCCTGTAATCCCAGCACTCTGGAAGGCTGAGACAGGAAGATCACAAGTTCAAGCCCA
>NDGM011011159.1:0-12693 GCA_002564305.1 Octomys mimax | reverse complement strand
CCGCCCCCTGGTGGGCTGAGCTGGCCACACACACACACACACACACACACACACAAATAAACAGTTTAAAAAATAAAGATTCAAAGGGCCCCCAAGGAACCCTGCCAATGTTGTCCAGTCCCCACTGGAGAGGTGAGATATCACCATTCCAGTCTCCCCCAGCACTGCTTGGGGTGCACACTCCTCCCTCTCTGCCCTTGATGCCTGGGTGCATGGCGCCCCTTCATATAAGATTGGGGAGCAGCCTCCATCAGTGTCACCTCATCATACAATTGTGTCTGCAATTCCGCTGCGTCCATGGCCGTCACCCCTGCTGGGCTCAGGCCTTCTCTGTGAATTCTGGGACACACAGCTGAACCCCAGCAACCTGGGCCATTACCGAGCTGTCCTGCTGAAAGTGGGGGGGTATGCCTGTGGGCCTGAGTCTGAGCCGGCCCAGCCCTGCGCCGCTGTTGTGACCATCAGAGGAGGGCAGGCCTCTGCCCGAGGCTCCCTCCTCCCACGCCCGCCCTCCCCCTGGTGGCCAGGATAGGGAAGACCCTGAGGGCCAGGCCCACGCCAGGGCTCCCCCTGAGCCGCTCTTCCCTGAGAAGCCTGGGAGGGGCTTCCAGGCCACATGCTGGGCGAAATTCCCAAGATTTCTCCCTCAGAGCAGCAACAAAGCCTTCATTAATTCTCCATCAGTGTAAGTGTTCCCGCAGGCTCCAATTACAGGCTTCTGTGGGACCAGACTCCCAAACCTGCTCTGCTTTAATTTGAATATCAAACACCCTGGCGGTGGTTGGCAGATCTGAGTCAGAAAGGCTAGGGTGGCTTGGCGTCCCCACCGGGTCTGGACCGTTGATTCCCCCCGTCTCCAATGCCCTCCCCCTTTCAGGCCCTTCTCTCCCAGCCTAGTCCAAGCCCTCACCCTGGGGCTGACCCCCAATGCCATGCTTCCTTCTGGGACCTGTCCATCTATTGGGCCATGGCCAGGAGCTCTGAGATCATCCTCTCAGGCAGGGAGCTAGGCTGAGAGGGGAGAGGAGACCAGAACTGGCAGCTAGGGGTCCCTGGTGCCACCAAACCCAGCCCAGCTGTGCCTGAACCCAGCTGCAGAACTGGCAACCCTCTCCCCTGCGCCACGCTCTGGGCTGGGCTGTCCTGCTCTGCAGCCTTGCTGTCCTCCTGTCCTTCCTGCAGGGCCTTCCCAGAGTCTCCGCTGTCTCGGCTCTGATAGAAGGAAGGAAACTCCCAAGCTGTGTGCTCCACGATGGAGAATGAATCCCAGGAGCAATGAAGTAGGGAAGGGAGAGTTTGCTGAGAGAAAGAAAAGCTTCTGTCTGAGGAACAGAAGGGAGCCTGGAAAATGGCGGGCCCGCCAGCCCCTCTTCTCAGGAGGGGGGCAAAGCCGTGAGGTCAGGTGGGCTTAGGGTGGGACAGAACTACGATCAGGATGACAAGTAGGACCACTTAGGTAATACTGATCCAATGGCAAGTCAAAGGATGGGTGTGAGGCGGGACAAAACCAGGATCAACCGGGAAGTACACAGCAAGTACAGTTGCTTGGGTAATTCTAAAGAAATGGGGATCAGAGTGGGAGGCGAGCTGCGCAGCAGTGTGCATGGGATGGACAGGGACTTCCTGGAAGTGGTGGGTAAGGAGATTTGGTCCTCCACTCCAAGATGATCGATGCCTACGTGCAGTACCAGTCCCTGCTGTGCATCCCTAGGGGAGGTATACGGGTGAATGCTTCCCTTTTCTTTAAGCCGGGCCTTCCAGGAAGGCACCTCCTGCCACAGTTGTCTTCTGCTCTGTCTACAGGGCCCAGCCCTGCCTGATGCCTCCAATATTTCTGCCTAACTTAGCTGTTTATTTAACCCCATGAGGCTCAGGTCCCTCAGCCCCCAGGCTTCCGTTTCCTTCCCAGGACTCAGGTTGGTCAGGCCCAGGCCTCTGCCTGCCAGAGCTCCCATGCATGGCTCAGCCCCTCCCCACAACCCACCTCCACTTTGCTGGTCCTTTCCTACATCTACTCACCCAAGTGGCACCTGCTCCACCTGGAGGTCCCAGTGAGCCCAAGCCTAGCAGGACAGTCCTCTGGGGATGGCGGCAATGGCCGATCCGTCGATGGGGGAGGCTGGTTCTCCGTAGCCTCTCCAGTGCCGGCACGGCCCTCATAGCAAGAACGAGGGCCAAGGCTCCCCAAGCCCACAGGCTCCATGTTGCTCCTGCCACTCTGTGCCCATGGCCCATGATCCGGCAATGTGACGCATAGTCTGTGTTCCCAGAGGCCCGTGTGCAGGAGCTTGGCCTCTGCTTTGGGGGTGCTAAGTGATGCAGCAGATGGGGGCCAGGTCAGGGGTCTGTGGGCCATTGGGAAGGGACAGATGTGGCTCCAGGAGGCTTGTCCCCAGAGCGGTTTCCAGGAGGTGTGACTCGACCCTGTGCACTCCACAGCCTGCCACAACTGGACTTCCCCAAAATGCCATCTAAAGGAAGTCTTGCTCTTTCTGGGTGGTACCTGTTTTTCCATAGCCAGCCCTCACTGGCCCCTGGCCCTCTGGAACTGTGGCCAAGGCATCCTGGTCCCAGTCCTGGTCTTCTCGGGTTCTGCCTCCTGCTTTTCTTCCTCCTGTGTTCTGAAGAAAGGTAGAGAGATGCAGCCAGGCCCAGTTCCTGTGCATGTTCTGTGCACAGCCCTCAAGCAGCCCACACATGGCCACCTGCAGGCCACGTAAGTTCCACATGCACCACGTGTGGGTGACATGTGTGCCTCCCTGCACAGCCCATGCACAGCCCCAGCAAGCCAGCACACGGTGCAAGGCAGGCTGTGGTGAGGGCTTCCCTGTGTGGCTGCCGACAGGGCTTAGGCAGAAATCATGGGAGCAGGGGTGATGCTGGTACCAGAGAACAAAGGGCCCACCCCGGAGCGGCCAGAACCAGAACTGAGGAAGCCCAGTGCCTTTCCACCCTCAAGGCCCTCGCGGCGGCCCTGGTGCCCATGGTCCAGGTCTCACCATGCTCCACAAGGCCCTTGAGCCCCCACCCCATCCGCCTTCCTCCTCCCAGGTGCCGCTGGCCTCAGGGGAGAGCCAGGACCTTATGCTCTTCCTGAGGAGCCTCCTTCCACTCATGGGATGGATCCTGCCCCCTCTTCCTAAACGCTCCTCTGCACCAAGCTTACCAGTGGGGCCAAGTGCTCCTCACCTGCCTCTGCAAGGAGGAGGAAGAGGGCAGGAATAGAACAAGGAGCACACGTGGCTCCAAGGGTGCAGCATCGCTTGGGGCCTCTCTGCCTCTCCTTGCTCCCATCATCCCCTCCTGGATCCCAGGCGGAACTCTCCCGATAGAGGTCGGGTTCAGCCCACGCCCCAAGAAGTGTGGCCGTACTCTGCACTATATGGTCAGCAGTGACACTAGCGGGCAAGAGGACCTGGGCAGAGATGACAACCCACATGGGCTCTCACTGCCTTCCAGGACTAGGGTGTGTCCGTCTGCCCCAGCCAGGGCCCATGTCCTGGGAGGGGCTCCAGCTCCAAGTGGTGGGGGCGTAGGTCTGGGCATGCGCACTGTGTCTAAGACAAGGTTAACTCACCTGGTGTGGAAGGGATGGCCAGTCCCCAGAGACCGGCAGCGCTGGGTGCAGTGGGCCGAGCGAAGACCGGCGTCCGTGTACTCTTGTCCTGGGAGTTCCCACCACTAAGCACCCACACCCACGTCCTTGTCACTGTCCGGCCAGCCCCTGCCCAAGCCTCAACTGAGGACACTGTGCTTAGAACAAAAAGGGAAAGACCAGGAGTATGAGCCAAACAGGACAGGTTTACTTCAGAACAAATCTGGGAGGCTGGAGATGTAGTCAGCAGTGTAGCTCCTGCCAGGCAAGTTTGAGGCACTGAGTTCGATTCCTGCTACCAAAAAAGAAACCTGAGAGGGGCGGCTCTGGCCAGAACAACAACTCTCCTACAGGCTCTAGGGTCTTCATAGGGTCAGAACACAGGAAAAGAGGCCATGGAAGGAAAACACTACAGTGGACTGGGCTTGTGGACCACAAGGAGTGCGTGTGGCCCATCAGAGTGGGTCTGACCAGTGATTTGGAAGGGAAGGGTCTGGCCCATGTCCACGGATGTCCCTGCTGGCCCAGGCCACTGCCCGGTGGAAGTGGCAGGGGTGCTCTCGGGGCAGTGGCTTTTTGTCAGCCCACTCAGATGCCTCACTGTTGCAGGGGTGTGCACAGAGACTGCAGCCTGGGTCATGGTCCCTGCCGTGGCTCGGATGTGGTGCTGTGTGCCCAGCGGTCCAGATGTTGGATGCTTGGTGCTCAGGTGGTGTGGTAGGTGGAGGAGCCTTGGCTGGTCCCCTCAAGGGACCTGGTCAGGGCCCTTGAGCCACCCAAGGGAGCAGTTAATGCTGTGCTTCAGGACCTGGCTTCTCCTGTGGGGTAGCTGTTGTGTGCAGCCTGGCCCTAACCTCCAGCTCCCTCTTCTGGGCACAGAACCCCCTCTGCCTGTTGCATGTTCAGCTCCAGATCTGTGAGCCGAGGTCCCTGCCTCAGTTAGCAGCCACAGGAAATGGCCAAGATGTCCTGAATATGCAGCCAAAATGACACGTTCTGCCCCTGGAAGTCAGAGTCTCACGTCCTCTCGTGTCCCTGCACGTGGAAAGGCTGGTGAGCCCCATGTTTCCCTCCCTGGCTGTGCAGGGGTCACCCTGCCCCCAGCCCAGGGACTCCACGGCCCCACCCAGGGCCCGGGTTCTGCAGGGCAGAGCAGAGGATCATGGGAACTCTGGGCCTGGGAGCGGCTATCCCTTCCATGGGGAGGGGGATGCTCCGGCTCCCGGAGCAGATCTGCAGCTCCAGCCCCACCATCTGGCAGCGGAGTTGGATCCTCAGTGTCCACTGCCTAAACCTTCATGTCTGTAGGTCTGAGTCTGGGAGCAGCTGCGTGGAAAACGCACTTCCTGCGTTCCCGCACAGGGGACAGCTGCTTCCGCCCTTGAAAACAGACTAGGAAAGGAGCAGACACCGCCAAGCCCCTCCCTCAGAGGCAGAAAGTGGTTCTCTGGTGTTGCCTGATACGGACAGTGCATGAGTTGGGGTGGCTCTGAGGCCCCTTCCCAACTTCCCTGGGGCAGGTGGCCCTGTAAGAACAGGTGTTACCCATGAGCCCGCAGGCTAGAGCAGCCAGGAGGGCATCTGGCACCACTGTGGGTACCCTCAGAGTGGTGGAGAACTGTGGGGGCCTGACCCTCCAGCTGAGCTGCATGAGGCCAGCCCCTGGCCCCCGCTGCATCTGCTGTCTGGTCCCAAGGTGGCAGCCCCCTCAGCCATCACCATTAGTCACCTTGTGGTTACAGCAGGTGTGGCAAAAACAGGCCTGGTCCACACAGGTTGTGGGACCGTGCCCGCCCAACACTGGCCCAGAGGTCCTAGTGTGTCCTGCTGGGTGAGGAGGGCTGGCTGGGCACAGAAAGCCAGAGGAGCCTTGGGTATTGCCCAAGCTGGGCATTGCCCACACTCTGGGCCCAGCTCCAGGCAAGCATTCAGTCTGCACCTCAGGTGAGGGTCTGCCCAGGCGCCTGGCGCTGCCTGCTCCATCCAGGAGGCCACAGCCCCATGTCTTAGACTGCACCCCCTGTCTCAGGGTCCATGAGGTCCTGCACCCTCATCCACCTCTGAGGTGACACTTGCAGAGCCTCCCCAGCCTGGCCTGCTCTGACACCTGGCCTCAGCCTTGAGCGCTCTGTCAGCTGTTCTGGGCGCAGGACCCCCGCTGCAGCTCCTCCACAGGCCCAGCACTGCCCACAGTGACCCCCGGGACCTGGAGCCACATGCAGATGCAGCCTCAACATCTGCTCCCCTGAGCAGCCGCTCTGTACCTAGGCAGCCTCACCCATATGGCAGACATGGTGATCCCTGGCCACGAGATGCTGTGCAGCTTGGCCCTGCCCCTCCGCCAACCCTAGAGTCACTCCTCCTTGGTCTGCTTGCAACCACCCCATCCTGGCTCCGGTGAGCTGGCTCTGCCCCCATCACCTTTTGTCCCATGCGCTGTCCCTTCTCCTGTCCCCATCTCTGAGCTGTGGTTCAGCTTTTGGGTCTCAGCAGGACATCGAGGTAGTAGCACAACCCCCGCAGCACCCTCCATGCAAGCCCAGCCCACAGGCCTGGCTCCATGCCAGCCTTGTCCCAGGAGGGACACCAAACACCAGATGCCTCTCACTTGATGGAAATGCCCAATCAGAAGCCAGGAGGCCGAGGCAGGGAGGGCTCCAACACGCAGGACTTCCCTGCGGTCACCAGGACATGGCGGCTTCGCTGTTTCTGTTATATTTGTGCTTCAGTTGACCAACTACTGATCTTCCTCTTCACAAGGCCTGAGAGGAAGCTGCCAGAATCTTTGGCAGACAGGGCTTGGCTCTGGCCAGAAACTGCTGCCCCTGGGAGACACCTCTACTGCCTCTGTCTCCTGACCGCTCCTGCCTGTGCGGCATGTGGGACACAGATGAGAGGGTGGGGGTGGAGGGATGGGGCTTCCCCTAGGAAGTCCCTTAATCTAGGGGCCTGCCTAGCTGGGGGTGGGGATCCCCCCCAGGAAGTTGAGAAAACAGATGGCACTGCTCCCCGGCCCACTGCTGGACAGCACTGGCTTTGCAAGGAGTCGCCCAGCGAGGGGTGAGGCTCCCCACGGCACCCACCTCCCGAGTGGACATTGGTCCTCATCCTGCACCAGCTCCTTCCTGCTACCCTGAGCCAAGCCAGCTCAGGAGGGGTGCACAGCCCCCAGAGGCAAGGGGAGGGCCATGCACAGGGGCAGGCCGCACTGGGATGCCCTGGAGTGTGGGTGCATTCCCAGATAAAGCTGTCTGTCCTCACATTCTCAGCCACTTTGGCTAGCCCAGGTTGGAAGACAGGGCTCCCCGTGGCCACAGCAAGAACCTGCCAGACCCTGGGCTTTTCACTGCTGGAACCATGTGTAGGGCAAGGGTGGTCAGCGCAAAGGCAGAGCCCCACACCACGGGGACCAAGGGGAAGGGCTGAGCCTCTGGTGCTGGTGGGCCCCAGAACACAGGTCCAACCCTTGAAGAGCTAAGATCGTGGCCCCCTCTGGCCCACACTGCACCTTGCCCTCACTGTCCCCTAGGCCAGGAACACACAAAGGAGATGCTCACCATGCTGGCCAAGCCCTACCCTGCTGCCCAGAAGGTTCCCGGAGGCTGGGGTGCTTCTTGAGGTCAGCCCTGTGGTGGCTCAGAGTAGGAGCTGTCACTCCTGTTCAGTCTACACGGTGGCCTCTGCTCCTGGCTCAGCTGCACCGTGGTGAGCCCGGTGCAAGACAAAGCTGGGGCATGTGCACACCTGCAATCTCTGCACTGAAGGAGGCTGAGCCAGGAGGGCCGCCAAGTCTGGCCCAGCCCTGGGAGCTTAGTGACTTCTCCAGACTGTCTTAGATGCAAAAACTTGGGCAACAGGCACTAGGCATGCATCCCAGTGAGGAGCCATGGCTCAGTCCCCAGTACCACAAAGAATAGAAATGAGAAGGCAGACCATAGAAGGGACACCCACCACCAGGAGCCCGTCTCCTGGAGCCTCTGTCACGATGGCTCCGTGCAGCGTGCTCTCCACAGGGCCGGGAGGAAGGCCCCCTGCGCAGCTGGCCTCAGAAGCCACGTCACAGCCCACCCTCTGCTTCCATGGTGGGGTCTGCCCAGGGGTCCATGACCACCTCAATGGTGCTTTTTAAGGGGAACATGTGGGGAGAGCGTGCTCCCAGCTAAGCCTGTCCTCCGAGAGGTGCTGGTCACCAGTGGCCTCAATCTGATGTCACAGTGCCTTCACAAAAAGTGGAATACAGGACACAGCAGGCACGGGGACAATGCTGTCCAGCCTCTCGCAGGGAAGCCGGGCTCCAGTGCTGCCAGCCTCACCTGTCCACCCACATTCAGGGCAGTGAGGTGCAGAGTCTGCGGGTCCCAGCCCAGGCTTGAGAGCTGGTGACGGCCTCTGTGGAAACCAGCAGAGACATCGGGACTGGCTTTGAAAATGCATCCTGCCACCATGGCCCTCAGAGTGGGAGAGCGGCTACTGGCTGTGCCGCAGGCCAGCTGGGCCGGGAGGGGGCAGCGGCTGCTCCCAACAACACAGCTTGGCCTGGTCTCTAAAGACAGCAGGCCCCCAGTGAGGCCCACGCCCCCACTGCCTTCCAGGGTGCAGCTCCGTGTGTGCACTCTGCCATCTAGAAGCAAGCATGGCCCCATCAGAGTCTCTCCTTCCGTGTGTGCAGCCAGAGAGCTCAAGGTCTTTCAACCTCCGCAGGGACACCTGATGCTTCTCTGGCAAGCCTGAGGCTGATGCCCGGCCCCGGAGCACACAGTGCAGCTGGACCCCTGTGGGTCCTGGTGCAGGGTGCTGCAGTGTCCAGGTCTGGAGGAGGCCTGGGGAGCCTGCGTGCCAGGGTTCCAGCGCCGTCTGCGTCAGATGCAGCTGATCACACCAATCACACAGTAGGCACGTTTGCTTTGTACCCAGCTCCCTTCTGGTGACCGCACCACACTGGGCCCAAGGGGGCTGGTCACAGACAGCACCACTGATGCATGTCAGCCACTTGTGTGCTCAGCAGCCCTGCCCTGGCCAGGAGCGGAATACACTGCCATCACTGAAGCAAGTAAAAGATCATGCAGGCAACACGCATGTGTCCCACCCCAGGGCCAGCAGGCCAGGGGCTTCACCCAGGGCAGGGGGCGCTCAGGCTGCTGCACTGCGCTGGCTGGTGCTCTGGCCCGCAGAGCCGGGGCTGGGGCTCCTTGGCTGTGGCGTCCTCTGCTGGGAAGCAGTAGCGATGGTGCTCCCTGCTGCAGGTTCTGCGGGCGACAGTTGGTGTTCCTGCAGAACGTCTTCAGGCTGGTGTGTTTCTCTGCCCAGGACAGACAGACACACGATCAGTGTCCAGCACCCAGCGACTCTCAGGCCTGTGGTCACTGCCCCGGACGCTCACCCACCTCTCAGTTTTCTGAAAATAGCGTGTTTCCCTTTTAAATAAGCCAAGATGCTCTTTGCGACTTGCTGACTGCCACCCCTCTCTCCCAGCCCCAGGGATGTCCAGGTCGACCACGCTGAGTTGCTCCCCCCTGGCGTGCTGCCCACCCACAGCCATCGTTGTCACCGCAGCGCCCCTTCCCCTCCTGACTGGACTGGAGGTGGACTGACAGCTTTAGAAAGTGCTACTTCCCTGATGCCCTCAAAGTGAGGCTGTATGTTGGAGCCAAAGAAGCAGGCATGAAAATATGGGTATTTGGGGGAAAAGTGGGCTGCTCAGATGTTGCCCCATTCTTTCTGCTCTGAGTGTGGGTCAGGTGGGTGGAGGCATTTTTTGGCCATTTCTCAGCCACAAGGTCCACTGACACTCAGCTTAGATGTGGGCTGGGAAGCCAGTCTGAGCTTTCTCTGCAGCCTCTGAGTCCTGTCTGGCTCTGACCTGTTTTGCTCAAGGCCCTGCAGCCAGGCTGTTTGATGCGGGCGAGCGCAGCCCCGATGGTGCTGCCTTTGGCTCAGGCCTCAGCACAGTGCCCAGAGCACCTGGGAGACAGCACTGCGCCAAGGCCTTGGCCTCTGAAGCCTGGCCCAGTAAGCGCCAAGGAGCCCAAAGGCTCCACTGCAGCCCAAAGGGCCGCATCTCAGACTCAGCACCATCAGGCAGGCCCAGCAGGGACTCTGCCCTTGTCCAGAGGGACTGGCAAGGCTGTCCCAGCCCAAGCTGGAGCTCAGCCCCTTGGCCGTGATGGTGGGAGTGCTTTGCTGCAGAGGGATCTGCAAGCAAAAGTGTAGAGGAGCTGGGAAGGCCACCCGCTGCACCTCAGCCACCTCACTAAATTGTCCCTGGCAGGCCTGAGCATCACCTGGAAGGAGCAGTTGCCAGGGATGAAGAGAGGTGGAGGTGACCCCAGTGTGTGCCCTGGACAGGCCACAGCACCATGTTAGAGGATGAGTTTTGCTTCGGGGCTGAGTAAGGTTGCCACGGAGCATCCTTCACATCCTCAAGGTCCTCTCTTCTGTCCCTTGTCCCTCCTGGTGTGAGGACAGTGTCCCCACAGCCCTGGCAGAGTCCCAGCTGCTGCCTTCCCACCTACCCTGCCATGGACTGTTTGTCCTCTGCTCTGCCACCCTGCCTTTGAGCCCACTGATTACTGGCTAAAAACTTCACACACTGTAAGCCAAAATCAACCTCTCTTCCTTTAACTTTGGGTGTCATGTTTGAGTCCCTGGTTGCACTTGGTCACCCAGACAGCCTACTGAACCAAGGATTGGCTCCATCCAGGAGAATGAGGAGGGCCACCTGTCCCTGAGCTGCTGCCAACACCTGCACAAAGCCGGGGTCAGGTTGCCTAAGCAATGGCCCACATAGTTCCCTTCTGCACCAACCATAGGTCCCTGGTTTGCCACAGCCTCAAAGGTTTGTGGGCAGGAGGGTCTGCTCTTCAGGGTGGGTACAGGGAGTATCACAACAGCACAGAGGACAGGTGACCCAGCTGTCCTGAGAGGCCTTCCTGCCCTGCACCCAGCCCAAGCCACATAGCCAGGCTCTTACTGGCCACCGTCCCTGTCCCAAGTGGCCAGAAGCCAGCACCCAGTTCACCAGCTGCAGCCAGCAGGAACAAAGGGAGGCCCAGGCCCCACTCAGCAAGGGGACAGTCTCTGGGTTTATGGCAACCTGCCCAGGCAAGACCAAGGAAAGTTCTGATCAGTGAATACATACTGTGTGTGCACTGGTAACACACACATGCACATAAACATACACCAATGCACACATATGTCACACATGCACAAGTACACACACGCACACATACACACACAGGCTGGTGGATACACACACCTGTGCAGCACATGCACAGACAGTCCTGTGGGTGCATACCTACAACACACACATGCACACCCAAACACACACAGTATGTAGATGCACACACATGCACACACAGGCTCAAGGACACACCTGTGCACACACATGCACACCCACGCAAGGCACCCCCAGCCATGCAGCATCTGTATTCAGAGGGAGCACACAGAGGCCACGGCTGATTTACTCTGTGTTGTAAATATAACTACGTTTCTGGATCCATCAGTGTGACCACTGTGAACGCGTGCCTCGCTACGGGCTGAGCAGGGACTAGATTCATGATTGCAGATGAGCCAGTGCTGGGAATTTTAATTTTTATTTTACTTGAAATTCGACGCCAGATAGTAACAGTGTGGGTGGAGCACATTTTCACCTTCCATTAAAGCAGGCGCCATTGTTCTGGCAGACGCCTCCAAGGCCACCCCTGAACCTATACAGGGGTGGTGGCCATGGGAAGAGGCCTGGGAGACCCCATGGGGTGCGGGGAGCAGCTGTGTGCTCCCAGGAGCTGTGTCTGGTCACCCCAGACCCCCATGAGTGAAGCTCAGCAATGTCCTTGAGCTCAGCCATGTCCCCAACACCCAGAGGGGGTTAGGGGCTCGGGGCTTCTCAGAATCACCCTAATCACCTTAGAAGCAGAGCTGGCCTGGGAGACCTTGTAGTTCACCTTGCCACAGGAGGCCAGGATCTGCCATGTCACCTGCAAGATATGGCCCATACCAGCCACGAGGTCACAGCTGCGGAAAGAGCCTGGTCTCAGCCTGGACACCTCTGGAGCTAGAGTAGTGCAGCTGTGCTGGGGTCCAAACACAGGGAGCCCAGAGAGCAGCCCCAGGCGGTGCTGGGCGAGGGAGCAGGGCTTCGCACAGATCACTGGAGGACCTGTGCAGTTTAATGAGGGAGGGAGTGATCTGGCGTCTCTGCCTCTGCCCCTGAGGACACCCCTATTCCCCACTGGTATCAAGAGAGGAGCGAGTGCCTGTCCCGGATCAGCTGCACCATGAGTCAGGTCTCCCCAAGACCCCAGCCAGGCCTCACCTGTGGAGGTGCCCACCTGCCAAGGAGGATTAGTGGATTTCTAACTGGTGGTCAACTCGTTACACCCAGCTGAATTGAACTAGCACGGTGTTGGTGTAGGAGGTCCACCTGAGGGCTGCTAGGGATGCTGTTTGGAGAAGCTGTTGGACGCCATTGGTTCTCCTGGGCTGTTCTTCTGGGTGACCTTGTCATGCTGGCTTTCCTGATGAACTTCGCTGTTTCTGGTAGAGGAGGAGCTCAGGGCCTTCACTGTCCCTGAGAATGGCTGCAGTTTGCTTTAGGAGACCTCTGGTCCTCATCAGGAGCATCGCTTCCTGACTCCGGCGGGGAAGATGGTGCATGCTCAGCCTCCTGGAGAAGCTCGTGTTGTCTTTCCTGATGGCACCTCTGCTTGCCTCACTGCGGAGGACACCAGACCTCCCCCTTGCTGAGGATGGCTGTGGCACCATTTGGGGAGCTCTGGTTCTTGTCTTAAGCATCGCTTCCTGGCTCCAGTTCAGACCCCTCAGCCTGCTAGCACAGACCCTTCATCCCACTGCACAGATTTTCTAGCCTCCACCACTGACCTCTGGGCCTTTCCAGAACAGATCCGGGAAGTGGGTCTGCATGAGACTGTTGTGTGCTCTAGACCTCCAGTGGGACTTTCAGGAGGCATTATTGTTGTTCTTTTTTAAAGGAATGTTTATTTTATTTTTTTTGTTGGTGGAACCGGGGATTGAACTCAGGTCCTTGTGCTTGCCAGGCAAACACTTATTCTACTGACCTATCTCCCTGGCTCCAGGAG
>NDGM011011113.1:0-10386 GCA_002564305.1 Octomys mimax | reverse complement strand
TCTCTCTCTCTCTCTCTCTCTCCTCTCTCTCTCTCTCTGTCTCTAAATAAATAAATAAATGTTAAAAAAAATAGTTTTAAAAAACTTGTAACATGCATCACAGCATTTTACTCCCAGATCTACTGAATCAGAATCTTTGAGGTAAGACTGAAAAAATTTGTTTTGTATTTGTAAACTGCAATTCTAATGTCAATAACAGAACCATTTCAAATGACTGATAAAAAAGAGCTTGCATAATTTGTACCCCAAAATATTTACCCATTAATGTGATATTTGGAAGGATTCATTGACAGAAATCATTATCATAAAACTGTTCCATAAATAATTTTCAGAAGTTAAGAAACCTCAATCCTAAGAGAATACACATTATAGATGTGATTCAAATATAATTGAAATGCATTATGGAGCTTTATTTTATTATTACTATTTATAGAGCATCCTTTCCATGTCATGGTGGACTTGGAATTGAATTGCTCAAAATTATATAATTAATTATATTAGGCTTCTATTAAAATAACTAATTTCCTGAAGTGTGCTAATGTGACACTTGGTGAAAATCAATTATCCAAAAGAAATTATGGAAATGTGGTCAGTCATTATCAGTGTAATAGCTCATGTTCTCAGCCATTAGGTAAGACTTTCTAAGTTCTGATATTAAAACTTTATAACCTGGACTCTCAGGCATGCTGTTACCCTGATGTCAGATGAGCAACATATGAGGCACTGGCCACCCGACAGGCATCTGAACCTCACAGCAATGTTAATTTTTTTTTTTTGGTGGAACTGAGGATTGAACTTAGGCCCTTGCACTTGCCAGGTAAGCATTTATTCTACTGAGCTATATCCCCAGCCCCCAAATTTTCTATTCTCACTGGACACACAGACCAGTTTAAAACATAAAAAGCTTAAATTATATGTCTGTTGAATGGCTGGATGAACTACAAATGAAGTAAAATATAAACAGAAAAAGTATGAGGGCTGTCAGAGGAGATTTATTGCATTTATTGGCCCAACTGAACACGATCTTCTTTCTGGCTATACCTTTGGCCTTCCCATACCAACTCTGGTTCAGTCGTGTGACTTTTTTATTTCCCTAATGGTACAGTGGCAATTTGATTCAATCAAACTCAGTCATACCTTGTAAAAGAAGTTCCATTTCCTCCTCCTCCTAAAATTTTGGCAAGATATAAAAGCAAAGTCACTCACCCAGAAAACCTGTTATCTGGCCACAGATGCATGAGAAACCTTGTACAGCTTAGAAGAACAACTCACCCCACCCAGAGTCTTGTGTCATTTTAAGCCACCATGTTTCTGGAATATTTGTAGATATTACTAGTTGAAAAAAAAATGTCTTCAGTGTTTCAAGAGCTGTCTGGAAAAGAATTGAGTTCTCTTGATTCAATTCTGCTAAAAAGTATTCATAGGAAGACAGATTTTTAAGAAAGTATTTTTTAACAAATCATAGTTATTTAAAGATGGAATAGGTGAAAAGCACTCGAATCTCTGATGCTGGAATAGTTCCCGTTGAGGACAACATAAATGCATTCAACAATTACATATCATCTTTTCCTTTCATGTTAGAGAAATATACAAGCAATCAGGACAGGTGTGTTACAGAGACCATTGGTTTTCTCATCCTGTAATAAATATTACAAATAAGAACCAGATACCCAACTCCCTTGTAATCCTCTCGAATGTAGCTTCCAGGATCCTTGCAGAGCTTACTGGCCATCATTCACCCTGAACATAGGAACATGACCACTACATGGACCTAAGAAAGCCAATTCTTTGTTCTATCATTCATTCATATCAAGGATCACTAGCTAACAATTTGCAGCTGGATTTTGTTTAGTCTTTCAGTATCTGAAAATAAAAAATGTGTGGTTTTCATTTCTGATCACAGTTTCCTGAAAATCTGCCTTCACAAATTTGCCACACTGCACTGAACCCATTAAGTATTTGTCTGAAGACTTGAGCAAGTACTTATTTAGGAACATACTCTCCTAAAGGTTGTGAGAAATATAAAGATGAATTTAAAATTGATTCTAACCTCAGGAATCTTAGTGAATTTGGGATGTGTGTGTGTGCGTTTGCTTGTTTGTGTTAGGGACAGTGGGTCCACTCACTCAAATAATTATAATAAAATTCATGGATACACGCAATTAAAAAAGTGCAGAAAAGATGTTGGGATATCTCATAATCAGAAACAATAGAATGTAGGCAGCTGTACTGAACCAAAGATGCTATTTTTGGGTTTGGAATTAACAAACGTCTCTTTTTTTCTTTTTTAATATTGTTCGCACAGACCTAACTACTGGAAAAGATAAAAGTATCTGTAATCTTCATTAGAGATCACCAACAAAGAAAAACTACTTTCTTTCAAAGTTTGATTTAGTGATATAACTGATAAGTCACTTGATCTAGTGGCATTTTCTTTTCCATCATCAATGAGGGCTTACAAAATTGTACTTCTGTATGTCAATGACACAGCCCTACTGCTTTTCATTATCATTGATCTTTAATCGATTCATTCCAAAGTCTTTCATCTTTAAAAATGTCAAATATGAATGTTTTTAAAGCTGAAATAACTTTCACAGTCAAAGCCCATAACTGTACATGCCTATAAACAACTGCTTGATAATCGTAATTAGTTTTTGAAACAGTCTTCTAAAAATATCATTCTAACATGCCAAAGTCTGAAGTCACAGAACCACTCAAAATGGTCAGCAATTAAATGCAGAAGGAATGCTTCTGCCTAACAAAGAGTATGGCTTTGAGGGACTAGAATTGGATGTCACAAATCTAACACGTGCAAGTACTATCATCCACGCCGTACGTGCACTCCGACTTGCCCCACCCACCTCCAGTGGCTCCAATTCAGGAAATGTTGGATTTTCTTCAATTAGAGCTCCTGTCCCAGTGGCTGTAATCAAATATATAAATAAACTGAAGCTTTCCCATGAGAACTAGCTGTCAAAACTGTGTTATGTTCAGTAATAGCACCCAAGAGATGGGGTTTATAAATAGTGCAGACTTCTTTATTGTATCTCTACAACCCTACAGGTCATCTTTTAAACAACAGTCCAGCAGAATAACTTTTTGTCCTTTGTTTTTATCTGACTGCTATGCGTGCCAAAATGATTACTATAAACATTTCCAAATGATGTAAAACCACTAAGTAGATCACTTTGCTTGCATAATTTTGATTTTCTTCTCTTCAGACTTTCAAAGGTTGTGAAAAGCAGTTTCTGAATCATACCAATACCAAGATAAATATTAACACACTGTACCAACTTAGGAAACAGGACCTGAGAGACTCCTGTGCCAAGGATCCTTTCCCATGCTGCAATGTGTTCTCGTTTGCTGGCCACATACCCCAAATTAACTGTGAATCTCATTCTCTTTCTGGAGTTACCATGACCTTTGCATACACTAAAGTCACCTATAGATACACTAAGGGTTCAATGAAGGTATTTGTTAGTATGAATACCTGCTGCTGCTGCTGCTGCTAATGATAAGAAGCTTAGTGGAGAAACTTTACATTTCTGCTGTTACCACAGGAAGTAAATTTCTTACAGCCTGACATCAAAATGTGTAACCAATCATAGTTTATCAACTGGTGGTGACTACTTTAAAATCAGAGCTCTTATCTCAATCAAAAAAATAGACACAGTAATGTCTTTTCTTATGATTAATATTACCTGTCTTACATGCAGATGTCCTTGTTGTTTTCCTTTAATTTATTTTAAAGATCAATTTAAAATAAACAGCACAATATCCTCTTAACCTAGACAAGAAGATTAATTGTAATAACCATATCGGTATTTCTGTCTAAAGAATATATTTTAGGGGAGAGGAAGTTGTTTTAAAAAAAGAAGCTCAAGTTAAGAAATATCATAAATATATAAGATTGATGGAAGAAAATCAATAATGCAATACAATTTCTTTAAATTTTGTAGTGATGTTAGCATTTTATATTAATTTGTTTGGGTTATTTTCTATCATGCCCCAAGCACTGCACAAAATGGTTGTGACACCAGTATGATTGATTACTGTCTGGTCACCTTGTCTAGTAAACTACTGTAAACTGTCAGTTGCTCAACTCATGAATGTGTGAAAATCTGAAATACAGTGTCACCTCTGAATGTCAGCAATTTCTGGTTCAGCTTTGACATTTATGCACTAAGCTAATATGTCAGAATAAACAAAAGAATTTATACTCTAAAAGGTAATGATTTTAAATACACAATAAATATTTATGATAAATAGGGCACTTTAGAATACCTCTAAATGTGTAAATCTCAAACTTTGAAATTAGAATTCAGACCCAGCAAGGGGCTGCTCACTGTCTCCATTCAGCCCGCGAGGAAAATTAGGAGTTTTATCTAGACTTTGTTATTCCACCCTACTGCTGCCTACATTTTATGTGAAAGGAATGTGTCTGCCAAAAACGCACTCAGAATTCCACCGCTAGCAGATACTTGTAAAAATAAAACTTTTGAAAACACATAAAGAGAAGAAACAGCATGTTCTGAATGCTGTGACAATCCTAACACAATTTTCCTTAGTCCTGGGTCCTGGCATCAATCTACTTTGGTAACTCAGATGCTAGATGAACCCTCCAGGTTTTAATTCCAAGGCTAATGAGAAACTATTGGTATAGTCTGATGGCTGGTGACCGTTTAGGGTTACTTCTAGTGGAAAATCACCACCAAAAGAACAACTTTTTAGCCCTGAGAGAAGTTCAAGTGGTCATTGGTTCCAAAAGAATGCTAACGTTTGACCTGCAAGCACCACTTCAATTTACTTTTTAAAGTCATTTTTCCCTACGTACTTCAAGCACTTATTCTACTGAGCCATATCCCGACCCCCAGATATAAGATATTTTTACAAATACATTTTTAAGGAAACCCAGATTTCCTTGATATCACCATTTATGATTGATTGACTTATAAGGACATATAAAATTTACCAAGCAATATGAACACTCCACACGATGGAATTGTCTTCATTAATTGTTTTACTAAAGTTACAGATAGGCCCTTTATTTGAATGTATGATGCACCAGGACATACTAAGAGGGGAAGGTCTAGAATAGTGATGGCGAACCTCTTAGAGGTTTCAATGATACCAACAGCCTGCTGCGGTCCATGTGCTACCAGTGGGCTAGAGTGGGTCTCTGACCAGAAAGGGTAGGGCTGAGAAAGAGGCCTCATTGTGAGATGCTAGACAGTCAAAAGATACCCAGGAGGACCAGGGTCCCAGGGAGAGGGGCGCTGACCAAGAAAACGAAGTGCCTCCTAGGACAAAGGCAAAGTGCCAAGGGCAATCTTGGTCTACTTGCCCACTTGCCGAAATGAATAACCACCCATCGGGAAGTCAACGTTGCGTTTTAATGACAATCAGTCCCAAATTTTCTCTGAGGAACTGTGGCTAATTTCTTGAATCTTTTAATTCACTCTGCACATTCCTTTTCCCTCACCACACTCGTAGCCTGGTTAAAAAATGAAAAGCAATGCTAATTGTCAACATACCAGTCAGTCAATCAACCCCCCCCTTCTGACTGACCTAGACTTAACCTAGCTGTCAGTTGGTCAGGAATCCACATCCAACAATGGTTGGCAAACAGTTGCCTGAATGAAAGCCTGACCTCTGCCATAGCTACATGCCCTCCTCTGGATCTCAAAGATCATGAAGCAATCATTCAAATTTGCTAAATTTTATTCTAATTATCTGGGCAGAGAATCTCAATGGCCACACAGGATCTGGTCTTCCTCTTTTTTTTTTAAGTGCAGTTAGATGGCAGTTCACCTGCAAGTGGCAGGTAGGCATGTAATTTATCAGGAGGGGATGAGTGGATGCAGATTTGGCATGAAATCTACTTGTTTCAATCCCCAAAACTCTCCCATGGAATACACACCAGCAACGATGGCTAGAAGAATCTGCCTTTATCCAACACTACCTTGCATTCCTTGAGGCTGTGGGTGCCCCGTGAGAGTGGTGCCTCACGGAGGTTAAGTTCAGAATCACTGCTGCAGTGAGCACGCCTTGCTGAAGTCACATATGCTCTTGAGAGAAAGCAGACAGCAAGTGAACACGCATTTGGGGTCATTTGGGATTTAATTATTTACTTCTGTTGCTGCATTCGAGTTCCCAATACAAAATTAAGTCCAGATTATGATATTAATCCTATATATGAATTAAATATAACTTAAATTCAAGAAAAGGCTTTAAAACAGATTCACTCTAGCACTGTTTTTAGCATTTTGTAAGTATACTGTTTGTATCAAGAAGACAGCAATATTACTCAATCAGTACATAAAATGGCCACATTTTACCTAATTATAGTCTTATAGATTCACTCTCATTCGATGTGTAGCAACCACAGAATGCCAATTTCAATCCATAAATTTCTATTATTAATTTTTTATTAAAATTCTATTTAATTCTCCATCAACAACCAGTGACAATAACTTGACATTATTCGTATGGTATTGTCTAGTACCTTTATATTTCTTGGTACAGTTTCGAAGAAAGGATAAAATTGATGTATAATTGATGTAGATTTTTAATAACATTTGTTTTAAAAGACAGAAATTGCATTCATTGTCTGCCTACTTTAAAATTATTAATTCCTAATTCCAGATTTTAACATAGTTTAAAATCATTAAAGAATCAACAGAGATGTCTGCTCCACAGAAAGTTTCTCTCCCCCAAAGTAAAAGTTTAGCCCAACCTATTGTGTGTTAATTACATTTTCCTTGGCCACAGATTCCTCCACAGTGCGCAATTTTTCTTATTGCTCTATTGTTTCCTAACTGCTAGTCTGGCATTCCTGAACGAGCTCTAAAACATGCACTCCAATACCGTAGCTATCAACTTCAAATTTCTCTCATGACACATTACTTCAGAAAGATGGAGCATTTAGAGAAATAAAACCCTGCCCTGGAGTATAATCGGTTGAAAGAACCAAGCACAATATTTTCTATTTAGAGAGCTGCACAGCCACTGTCAGAAACAGTAAAAGATTGCACAATGCTTCCAAAGTTTTTCCAGCGCTATGTCATTCATGTGTTTGAATAGTTAAGATGTTTTTAAAACATACTTTGAGGATATGCACAGATTCAGAAAGCAGAAAGGAAAAGCGCTCCTCTACCACACACAAAGTTTTAAACTTCAGGGACACTTTGCACTACGTGTTGTAGCTTAGTGCCTGAATGCCAAGTTATAGATGAGGGTGAGAAACCACTGTCGTTGACAGCCCCAGAGTCACCTGGGAAGTGGCTTCACTTACCTAAAGATGGGTCGTTGGAGATGCTTCTTCTTGATGGTGACATGGTCATCCATTTAAAGATGAGGATTTCACTTCTTCCTGGAGACCACTCCAGAAAATCCAAGAAGGGAATGTGGAAGTTTATCCTGATCTATTGTGCTGCAAGGAGCCCAGAAGGAAAAAGTAGTTTCCTCTTTCTCTTTTTGGGTGCTGGGAGAAAACTTCCCTGATCTCTGCCAGCTGAACAGTGTGTCCATAAAGGCCACATAAGACAGGCACGTCGGGGCACTCCCCCACTAAGCAGGGTGTGCAAACACCACCAAGAGTCACACTGACACAAGCGAGAGACGTGCCCGGGATCTTCAGAAACAAGAGCAAAATGAGCAGAAAGCCTCCCACCCCAAGTGTCACCCAGGTAGGAGCTCTCTACGGAGTCGCAGCCGTGAGAGCTGTCCTTCCACATGCTGGTCAAACCCGGCAGCGCTAAGTCCCTCCCTGTCTTTCAAACAGCCTGTTCTGAGGCTCAACTTTTTTCTTCAAAATAAAAGTTGTACAGCTGGTTCAGCAGTCCCATGTGAGTACCCTCTGAGAACGTGTCCTCTTAAAACAGGAACTGTGTACAAATTAGTAAAGGAAGAGGGACCTGGGCTGCTTGGCTCGCTCTGCTTCCAGAGATTATGATGATTTTATAATCTTGCTCATACGCATGCTGGATGTGTGGGACGGCTCATCATTTTTGGCTTTCATAAGCTAATAACCTACACTTGGCTGAAGTGAAAGATGCCGTTTGGACTGACAGAAGCCCAAGGTGAAGTGAGCCAGAGCAGTAAAAGTCAGGAAGGCAAAAGCTGCTCATTTCTGTTGGTTTCCTTGTGACCAGATGTGTAGACCCAAATGCAGCTTCCCCTCTTAGAGGAGGCCCTGGGGGTCACAAGGGAGATGACAGACAGACAGACAGACAGACAGTCACACACACACACACACACTGCTCCCAGAATTGTCTAGAAGCCTAAGATTTTATGTCATGGTGGAATTTAAATTTAAAGAAAAGTATGTTTTGTTAAAAAAAAAAAAAAAAGTGTGTGAGCAGCTAAAAATAAATGACATTAGATGGTATTTTATTTGGAAAATCTGGGCTTCCACGGCCTGAACTCTTAACTCTAATTACAGATAGCTTGCTTCTTCATTTCTCTAACGTATCTTATTTTGGACACTCTTCTGAGTCTTTAACAAAGTTCCTCCTCAATCAGTAATGTCATTAGATTCCAGGCAATGTGGGGTTTAGTATGTAATAAAATAAACAATCTCAAAGCATGAGTGGGCTATTTTAAAAATAGAGGTAAGAGAGAGGGTAGTAACACATACATATGATTTTAGTTTAGTGATCCATGGAAATGAGGACCAAATGTCACAAGGGAGGGCAGGATCTGTAGTCCTTCACACTTTCCAAGTACTTCCAGAGGAGCCCAGAGCACCTTTTAATTCTCCTCCCAAAGGAGAGATGAGGAAACAAAAGAGAAACAAAGAAACCACTGATTTTATGAAGAGGTTGTTATTCACACAAGGCATTCTGGGATAGTCTTGAACTAACAATAAAACATGCAGGGCCACTGCAGGCAAATTCATTCACCTGTCTGCATCCCAGATTCCTTGTTTCTAAAATGAATTTATAATATTAATTGAATTACATGGTTCCTTTCTAGCTTTAATGGTACCAGCATGTCATTTCTAAATAGGATTAGTTTGCCTCACTCAAACAAACTATTGTGGAAGCTACGATACCTGATACTGCAAAACTCACATATTTATGAAACCTCAGGTCTCCCATATGCCATGTACCATGTCCCAAAGGGCCCAACAAAACCAGCATTTGGTGAGTGAGGTAAACTGGTGCTGTGCTTGGTGGATGGGCAAACAGAACAGAAGTAGACAGGAGGGGCTGTTTCACTCCAAAGGGAACAGGAGAAAGCCCTGGAGAAGAACAGGCCAAGTTGCCCCTGCACCAAAGCCCTGGAGTGGAATAAGGGAAGAGCCATGCAGCTGCAATGGACTGCTGTCAGCTGGGAAGTGGGCCAGGGAGAAATCTGTGGGGAAATCAGAGCTGGGGCCACCCAGACACAATCAAATGGACACTAAAGGTCACTCTTAGTCCTAAATAAGAACTAGAAATAACCATCTAGTTATAAGGTATTCCCCCTCCTGATGATCACAGGCTCACAGGAGCTCCTGCTGTGGAACAGACTCAGCTGCACAAGGTCCAGAAGGAGATATGTGCCCTCGGGCCTGGGGGCAAGCCGTGGCCTTCCCTTCCCAAGAGCTGGCATAGCACCATTGAGACAAACATGACAAGACGTGGACACCTGAAGCGTTGTCAATTGCAGACCAGTCCCAGCCCTCAGAACCCAAGGATGAGAGGAGCCCCTCACTACAAATTCTCCTGAAACCTTGGCAGGGCTATACAGCACATCTCTGCTCTCTAACACGGACACTGCCACAGAATTGTGGACATCAGAGGAATTGTATTGTCTTTTTCTTTTTCTTTGTTTGATTGGTTTTCATTCTTCAGTCTGATTGGAGCAGGGTTTTTTGTTTGTTTTGTGTTTGTTTCTTTGGTTTTGGTTTTTGTTGTTGTTGCTCTGTTTTGTGTTTTGCATGTCTTACTGTGTTTGTGTGCTCTTGATGTCTTCGTTTCATTTTTCCTTTGACTAATTAGATTTATTACCAATATTTTTCTTTTCTTCTATTTTTTCTCTTTTCCCTTAAGTATCTGTCTTCTGAATAAACATCATCTCTTCTTTTTCTGGTTTGCTTCAATGTAAGTCTGCTTTCTCTTTCATTCTTTTCTGCATTATTCTCTGGCTTCCCCAAAACTGGGGGCCTTACAGCCTTGTTTCTACTACATTTATCCTCATTCATGTCTCTGTTCTGTTCCCTATCCCTCTTCAATACTACACAAACAAGGTGAAATCAGTTTACCAATGGGAGACTACTGTACAAGTTCCTGATATATGTTGCATTTTGTTATATAACTATAGAGCCTGTTCCTAAAATTAAAGGTACCAAATTAGTAGCTACAACAATTTTCTTGTTTTTTTTTTTTTGGGGGGGGGTTG
>NDGM011011109.1:0-13110 GCA_002564305.1 Octomys mimax | reverse complement strand
TTTGCTAAGCTTGTTCTAAGTAGGTGCTTTAGACCACTGAGCCATCTCACCAGCCCCACTCTTAAGTTTTAAATCACGTCATTCTGACAGGCATTTCATTCCATGCATCACTCCCCTGTTGTCGTACACTCTGTCCAATGCGCCCACACTGTACAAGGTACCATCCCCTCGTCCCCAGGACCGTCCAGATCACTGGGTGGCCTGCCACAGTACCACAGGGCTTGCACTCAGTTCTTTACTTGGCAATGCTGTCACAGCACAAGGGCAGTGATGCCGGCGGAACAGGCACACCAAGGAGCTGCAGTGGGGCCTTTCAATGAAGAAGTTCTTGACTGTAAAGAAAACTCATATCCCAAGGTTGCTAAGGTCTGGGGCAGGTACACTTTCTATCCATGAGACTGAAAAAGCAAAAAAAAAATTGTGTTAATTTTGTCACATCAAACTGAAAAAGTTGTGACTTTCATGCAGGATAATAACTGCTTAGGTTGCAAAACATCAAATTTATTTAAGTTTAGGCAAAAAATGTGGGATGCACTCGGGTCAGTACCACTGAAGGTTTGAGACATTCTTTGGGCCTCTCAGCATGAACAGGTGGCCCTTGGGCAGGGAACTGATGGAGAGATGCTTTGGTAAATGCAAAGAAAGGCTACTGCCTCATCTATGTTATCAATTGCAACCATTTAACTTTTTCTCTCAGTGTGTGCTTAGAAGGAGTTTTGTTTATCAAGGTGTGGTTTAGTTTAAATCAGGAATGACAATATCAGTCTTCAGGTACATCAGATTCTTGCAGTTCACTTTCATGCTGCATAAGTTACTAGTGGTGACTAATGCTTGTTCCTTAGCATCCATAATTATCTTCTCTATGGAAGGACCAGCGCAAGCTGTCTTAAACTCTTCAAAATAACATTTGACTTTTGAACAGCAGCATTTGTACAATGTATTGAATCAGGGGAACAGAGTCATTTTGACTGCTCTTCTTTTCAGAGAGCTGTCTACAAAATGGTGAGGTTAGAGGATTTTTTTTTTTTTCCTTTTTTTAGGGGCCAGGAAGATAGCAGCATAAGCGCCTGCCCAGCAAGTGCAAGGTTCCGAGTTTGATCCCCAGTAGGATCTTTTTGGGCAAAAGAACTAAAGAAAATCTATTTCAAAATACATATTTGTGTATCTGCTTAATTAGAAAGAAACTTTCTGTGCTGTTATCTCAGAACTGCTCTCCCGACCAGCACTGCAAATTTCCAATTCTGAACACATCTGATGCTATGAGATGGTCATGAAACGCCCACCCTTGTTTTTAGCATGAAGCTGTGCTTTAGCAAACTGGAAGTGAAGTTCTGCAAGTGCCGCAGGACCAAAAATTAAACTCCTTTCAGGACACAATCATGGCTTCTAAACATACAAATTGATTAAAGAACAATTGCAAATTTAGAGATTTTATTTCTGACAAATATTATGGCATTGGCAAGTTGTTCAGGACAAAAAATTAGGACTGAGTAAAGGTTTCAACTCTCACCCTGTTCAGGAGGAGCTGGGTCTCAGCTTTGAGGCAGAGCTGAGGAACCATTCTAGAGGCTTCTGAAAGGCTGCAGGGCGAGGTCAGACTTGCGGTGAGTGGGGTACAGCGCATCTCCCTCTGGTAAGCTTGCTATGTACCCCAAGCCAGCTTTTGTTATCCGAATGCTGCTGTCCAAATGCCCAAGTTTCCCCAGCCCAGGCAGTGGCTCTGCCTGGTAGGCTTCCGAATGCATCAGGGTCCACAGGAGAGGACAGGCAGTGCCCCAAGCACCCTGCCCACCCATGGCAGCAGCTACTCCTGGAAATGTATATACCCTCCGCAGGTGGCTTGGGGGAGGCAGTGCTGGACACCCACAGCAGCCTTCTGACTCCAGTCCAGCTGTGCCCGGACCACACACCTGGGGTCACTGCAGGCCCCTAGGGCCACCCCAGGGCCCTCCCTCCTCTGCCCTGTCGTCTGTCCCTCTGGGTGCCCACAAAAGCCAAGGCTTAGAACTGGGCACTGCAGCATGGCTCCTGCCCTCTTTCCTGCCCAGGCCCCCAGCTTGGGCTGAGGCCTCACAGTGCGGCCCCAATGGCTAACATGCCTGCCTGTTCTCCACTTGTCCCTGCGCAGCTGAGGGAATGGAAGTCCAGCGAAGTCTCAGGAAAAGCTGTGCCCAGCATTCCTGGGGTCAGAGTGGCCCCTTCTGGGCACATGAAAATGAAGCAAGGGACAGGACTTAGAACACAAGTTTGTGGCACACAGCACCTCCGGCGTGCATGTGCACGCCGCCACAGACCCTAACTCTGCGTGACAACACTCATTCGGGTTTTGTTGTTTGCTTTTTGGTCTGGGGCACGAACCCAGGGCCTGCATACTGAGCTGTATCCCCAGCCCCTTTATTTTGTGACAGGGTCTCACTAAGTTACTGCGTGGCCCAGGTGGGGCTCAGACTTGCAGTCCTCCTGCCTCAGTGCCTCTGAGGGCTGGGATCCTACATGTGCACCAGCCACCCTGGCTCTGAGCACCTGTGGGATACGGCTGCTTCTCCAGGGCTTCCACAGCGGATGTTCCAGGTGGTCAGCAGGTCGCGTGCATGTTGCCCGAGGGGTTGCATGCGAGGCTTCTTCCTTCCTGCACACCTCAAGAGGCGTCATCCTCCACCATCCCTCCCTGCAGACGACAGTGCTGCTTCACCTGGAGTTTTGTTTGGTCCAGAAGTGAGCATTTCAGGTAAACACTGAACATGGCCCCCTCGGCCAAGCTCCGCTCCAGCCTTAGCTTTTTCGTGGCCGCCGGGACGTCCGATTGTCCATGTACACCGTGCACGTCCCTGAGCCTGTCTGCGGATGCCTCACAGCCCTGAGCCTTCATGCTTCCTTTCCCATGGTGGCCACTGGAATGAGCTGAACACTGTGATCATTTCTCCACGTTGTCCAAATTCGTCTTAAGCACTCTTTAGCTTACCACTCCCAGGATCACTGGAGTGGGATTTGTTGAATGTCATTATAAAGACAGCCACGAGGGCCAAAGCAGCTCCCAGGCCCGGGGGACCACAGGGGCTGATCTCCTGGGCCACTCCTGAGAGGAGGGGGGCAATGATGCGGCCCACAGCAGTCACTGACTGTCCCACGCCGATGACGGTGCCACTGGCCTGGGCGCCACCCATGGTCAGCTGTAGGTCTGTGACACAGGTCCGGCCAATGGTGGTGGAAAAGGACAGGAATGTGGAAGTGAGGACCACCAGGGCCACAGTGCCTGCCGAGGCATAGAGCAGCAGCAGCGCACAGGTGAGCACGCTGGAGTGCAGCAGGGCTGCGTGCAGGTCATGCTGGTAGAGGCGCAGGACAGGTCCCAGGGTGAGGCCAGCCAGGGCGCCCAGGGCACTGCTGTACCCGATGAGGTAGCCTGAGGCCCGCGGCCGCACCCCGAAGCGCTGCTCCAGTGCCAGCACGAAGTTGCTGTGGTACAGCAGCACGGCCACCCCCATCAGCAGGCGCACCAGCAGGATGTCGCCCATCTCAGAGCACACCAGGCTCCGCCCGTCCTGCATGGCTGCCCTGACCTCGGCCCAGAGCCCTGGAGGAGCGGTTTCCGTGGCTGCGGGGCTGGTGGCTGCCCCCTGAGGCTCATGGTCTGTCCTGGATGGTGCCTGGTGCCCACGCTGTCCTGGGCCATTCTCTGTCCCGCTGACTTCCATGCCACTCCAAGGAAAGAGCCAAACAAGACCTGTTAAAAGGACCACCTTTATGAGAAACCCAAAGTAGAAGAAATACATCACAGGGCAAAATGAAAGATAGGCGACAAGAAATGGGACAGCGATGCTCTGCGGACAGAAAGGGACCAAGGGATGGAGGAAGGGTGGTGGTGGGGGCGAGGATCTGGCTGTGTCTTGTACAAGCATGGAAGCCTCACAATGAACGCCACCCTTCATGGCACACATGGACTCGCAAGAGTTTTACAAAACAAAAGGCGAAAGCTGGCGGAGACCTGTCCAGGTGGGCTTGTGTGCTCTTCCTGGGCCTCCTGGGGAGGGCGCTGTTGTTGGCATGAGGGCCTGACCTGCTTTGTACTGGGTTAACTAGACTGCATTTCGGATTCCAATCTTCCCTCCATTCCTATAGTCCCACTAGGATGATAGGGTTCCAGCAGGTCTTTCTCAGTTTTAAAGAAAACAAAACAAAAGCACCAAAGCAATATACAGAGGTCACCTGGTTCCCAGCTCACAGCCTGTGGTGGTTTCCTAGAGCCATCATTTCATATTTAACATCTTACAAATATAAATGTATACTGACTTCTTCATAATTTTCTATCCCTACCCAACCCACCAAGTGTCTGTCTACCCATCCACCTGTCCATCCATCCATCCATCTGCCCATCCATCCATCCATCCATCCACACCCAACTTCAATGTTTACGGGGCACTTCCTGCAAGCTGAGCCTGGTGTTCAACACCAGGAATCCACTGACAGGAATAGCAAGGGCTGCCAGCATTGCTGCCTTCAGGAATTAACATAAAGAGGCTCCGGCAAGGAAGCAGACAACAGGTGCCAAGGGGAGGCCAGGCTGGGGAGACACAGGCGCTGTGGACGGTGACAACAGACCTGGGCTTGGTGGGGAAGAGCGATGGCATGACAGCCGTAACTCTTGGGAAGCCTCTGCAGGGCCCTCCCCTAGCAGGGCACAGCATGTTCCACAAGCCACACATGCAAAACCTTGGCACACCATCGTTATAGAGAATGATGCAGCCTTGGAGTAGCCACCCTGCCCACCACGTCCCATCTTCCCCTGCCCTCACGCTGGCACGCTGCTGCCCCTGCTGTTTTATTTACCCACTGCCATTAAGTAGAAGGACCTCTTGGCAGCGCACACTGTGTAACTTTCTTACATCTGTACTCCATTGTTCCATTGTATGATACCCCCAACACCTCCAACTGGCCTTTGAGATTTAAATGATCAACATGGTCCAGTGGCTGAACTCAAGGCCATATTGCGTTGTCTGCACAACCTCATCTGTGGCTGTGGCTTCTCCGAATAAATACAGAGTAAGGGCTTCGGTCAAGACAGAGGACCAAGCAGGCGAAAGCGGGCCAGGACTCTTCGATTCATATCTTTAAAAGGGCCCTGGACACTACACAGAATGTTAATAAAACTGTACAAGAACTGTCACTGACAGACAAAAAGAATGGAATTAAAATAATTACCATGACCAGTGCAGCTGGCCCACCAAACCCCACTTTGTTAAGTGGGCAAAAGAAATCCCTACAACTTCGCGTGAGGTGAAAACACCTGCGGCCGAGGACACTAAACCCACTTTGCTTTAAGCTAGGGCAGAACACAGGCGGCACTCTCCTGGGCATGCCGACCAGCAGCTCCCTGGCGGCCAGTGCAGCAGAGTTCTGGGTGCCGGCGACCGACTTCCTGAAGAGGAAAGAGCCCTGGTGCCGTGGGCGCCGACCAGAAGACCGCAGTCTGGACGAAGGAAGGGGAGGAGCCGGAGCTGTGGTCCTCACCTGGCCTTGGCTTGGGTCTCCAGCCTCCCAGTGCAGACCTGCGTCCTCCTGGAGGCCTGCAGAGGAGCTGCAGCCTCCTTCGGGCCTGCAGTGCACAGAGGGCCCCTGTACTGCTCCATCCTGACTCCGCAGGCAGCCCCAAGTGCCCACCCGTAGTCCTCTGTACTCGTAAGTTCTCTGTGCTACACCCACCCCTCTAGCCCACCCTTGCTGATTCACACGCTGACTTTGCACTGGGAATGGTTTCCCTTCAGGTACCTTCCTTTACTCAGAAGGTTCAGCTGCGCCAGCTGACTGTGTGCTTCACGACATTTATCTAGGTTTATGCCAACCCATCAGGCCTGTCCTCCTGGCTTCAGCTGCAGGTTAAGCTCCTGCAGAAAATTACGAATCCTGCAGGAACTGGGATGAAACTCATGAACTTCACTTTTCAAATCTGAGATTCCTGATGTGACGTGGACTCCACGGCCCAACAGCACTCCCTGAACGTGGGGCTTCTAAAGCTGCGGCAGGAGACCCGCCACACCAGGGTGGTGGACAGCACGGCTGCTCTGGGATGAAGCCGCTCACTCAGGGGCTGCGCACGCCCCAGTCTGCGTAAAGATGAAAGATGCGTTAGGCACCTGCCCTGGCCTCCAGGGAGCCCGCAGCACAGGAAGGACTCTTCGGTTTATCAAATATGATTGAATAACTGGCCTGTTCTGGGCAGGGGCAGAAGAAATGAGTAGCTCTAATAAAATCCTGGCCTGCAGTGTGAGTGTATGTGTGTGTGTGTGTGTGTGTACATGTGACAAGGCAACAAACAGAACATGAATAAAATTGAGTGATGTTAGCAGACTGGTCAGGCAAGGCCTAAGGGATGATAAGAAGAGAAAGCCTGGAAAGACAAGGGGAAGGAATGCGGCAACGGAAGGAGTCAGGACAACGCCTTGGGTGGGAACCACGTAGGAGGTCACCAGGAAGCCAGTGTGGCCGATGCACAGGCAGGGGGAGCAAGCGGGGGGCTTCCCAGGATGGCACAGGCTACATAGGGCAAGGGTGCTCCCCCGGGAGGCCTCAGGAGCCTGCGCAGTGCTAGGGAAGGTACTACTTGTCTTCCATAACTTGATCTAAAATTATAATATGCTTATAAAATAAAGCTGATTTTCATTCACATGAAAACTAATAAAAGAATATGTTATCACATAAAAGAATGAAACTAGGTGTGATGGTGCACGCCTATAATCCTAGCGCTGCAGAGGCTGAGACAGGAGGATCACTATGAGTCTATATAGTGAGACCCTGTACCAAATATATAAATAAATAAATAAAAGATTGAGAAATTGTAAAAGAATGAACATGGACCCTATCTTAAACCATACACAAAAATAAATGCAAAACGAATTTAAAAACAGAAACACTTAAGAACTGAAACTATAAAAACTCCCATAAAAGGGCCAGCCAAATAGCTCAGTGGATTAAAGCGCCTGCTTAAGCAGATGCAAGGGCTAGAAGTTCTATCCTTGGGCCTGCCAAGCCAGCCCTGGCCCAGGGGTGCGCCGACATGGAGATTGAGACTTGGCGTGGTGGCGCAGGCCTGTAATCCCAGCACTTGGGAGTTGGTAGACAGGAGGACCACTATAAGTCCGATCTACATAGTGAGACCCTGTAACACCTTATCCTAAATATAAAAAAAAAAGAAAAACAACAAACCTCCCAGAAGAAAAAAGTAGGAAGGAGCCTCTCAGAATTGGCTTTGGCTGTGGTTTCTTGGCTTTGCGCCCCAATGCACAGGCCGCAAGAGCAAAAGTAGACAAGAGGGTGACCCCACACTAAACCGCTTCTGCCCTGTGTGGGAAGCAATTTGCAGGAGTGCTCGTGGGCGGGCTCGTGATTTGCAAATCTGATCCACATCTGGTGAAGAAGTCAGCATCCCAGATCTACGGGGCTTCCACATTAAACACGACCAAAGAGCGAGCTAAAGGCTCAAACAGACATGTCTCCACAGGATGGCCACCCGGCGTTCGGAAAGACGTTCAGCATGTAAGGTGGCAACTCAGATCTGCAATAAATGCTACCTCAGCCCCGTTAGTTATTAAAAAACAAAAAAGCTAAATGACAGCAAAGTTGTGAAGGCGTGGGAGGCCAGGTACAGGGACCTGGGAGGAGCACAGGGCGTCCTCAAAGTGACCTTCACTTCTGATCCGTGACTGACTATTCTAAATCAGCCAGCCCAGGAGACAGGCGTGGGCAGATCACAGTCCTGTCCACAGAACGGCCTCCGGCAGCTCCACGCCACTCACCGGCATTGAGCAGGAAGACAGAGCAGCAGATGAGCGCGGTGAGGCGGAAGCCGCCCTCCAGCTCTGCCAGGTACCCGCCCAGCACGGGGCCCAGGATGAAGCCCGCGCTAGAGGCTGTGTTAAACCGGCCCAGCACCACGGGCCGCTCCTTCTCTACCACCAGGTCAGACAGCAGCGCTCTGGAGATGGACAGGGTGTGCTTGAAAATACCTGCAAGGGGACAGAAACAAGTTCCAATCAGAAGGATGTCCCTGGGACGCTGCGCCTCGTCTGTCCAGGATGGAGCTCTGACCTCCGCCGCTGAAATTGCAAACCTGCAGGCCCCAGCCCACCAGAACTGGACTTGGGGACTAATGCCACAGCGGTGGTAGGTGACCACACGCATGGCCCTCACACACCCCTCGCATGCCTGCCTCCTGTCGTGATACCTGGCATCTGACAGCCACTGTGGCGACTCCCGTCTCATTCCTCGCCTGAGCAAACATGCCTGCAGGCCGACTGTGTCCAGCACTGACTGCAATAACGGCAGCTCTTCCTGCCCTCCCAGAGGCTGGATTTTCCTAAGGGAAACACAGTGCGTCTCCATGAAGGTGACAGGAGCTCTGGAGAGGAGCAGCGCAGGATGACAGGTGCGAGCAGGAAGAATGAGGTGTCCTCACCCAGCCAACACCAGCTGCCCTCCACTCTGCAGCAAGGAGCTGACGGCCCTGCTGACCCACCTGCCCGAGGGCTGCAACCTGATGCTGCCTTCCTCTTAGTTGTGCAGGTGTGTACAGCTCCTGTGCACCCAAGTGAGTGGCCTGGATCACTCTGAACTGCACCGTGACACAGAGACCCCATGTCCCCGGCCCGTGGACTCGCTCTGCACAGCACTGTGCTGCCGAGATGAACACCTTGGCCTGGGCTGAGGCCCATGATGCTCAGGATTTAAAATGACACCCATGTGAGCTGGCAGCCAGCCCTTTCAGAAGCAAACTGACAAAACCCTGTCGGCGTGAGACCGACCCTTTCTAGAAGTGTTTCCTCATAGGCACCAAAGGCTGGGACATAAGGTAGTGCTCAGAGATCGTGCAGGAATTCTGTGAGCATTCTGACATCCTCTTGGCATGGACTTGTCCATGCCTGGGAGGACTGTGCGGTGTGCACTCTGTGACCACGGAGACCAGGGGTCTCATTATCTAAGGAGCGCAGGCACACCCGCGGTCAGGACCCACGGATCTGAATCCAGGCTGACTCGGCATGAGACACCCGACAACGCGCTAGCTCCCTCCACCCGTGGCCACCCAGCAGTGAGGGGGCTGCACCATGAGAAGGGAGAGAAAAGCTGCTTGGGGCAGCTCTCCCCGTTTGCCAGGACCACGATGCTGCTACAACAAAGCCAACATCACTAGACCTGGCTCCTTTCCCGAGAGCCTAAACCGCTCCAGGCCTGCCTACAGGCCTCTGCCCACCACGTCACTAGCTATTCTCCTATCTCTGGAAGGGTGAACAGTGTCCACCAGGAATGGCCAGGTGTGTGATACACAGACACTGCCAGCCAAACGGCAGGCAGGGGTCAAGCCCGGCACAGATGACAAGGAGCAGCTACCGCCTGGGAAAGGCAAGGTGGACCGCAGACCCCACGGAAGCCAGTGTTAATGCAGAAAGACACGGGGCACACTTTGGAGGGAGAGCCCAGCTGACACTCCGGGACATATACACGGCACAGAGGTGGCGGGGCTACGTGAGATACACTCTCTTCCGTTGGGGTGCCAAGCGAGGCCAAGCAGCTAACCGGATTCCAGCAGACACACAGTGCTGCGGTCCTGAACTGGGGCCGGGGAGGCTGCTGGACACCAATGGGCAAGGAGAGGAAAGGCCTGACTGGAGACCAGGCCTGACTTCCTGCGGGGAGGCAGGAAGCACTTCCACCATCATGAGCCGCCCACCCGCTGGACGCCAGCCGCATTCACGAATGGATGAAATGATTCAGAAGGGAGCAGCAGCCAAGAGCAGTTGGGGAGCAGAAAGCACCCAGGCAAGCTGCAGGTGAGGTCAGCAGTCTGGGCACAAAGCAAGAAGCTCGCCTCACCCAGGGAGGGAGCGGAGCCCACGGTGCAGGCCACAGGCAGCAAGGATTCCCACTCCGTACGCAGAGCTGGGCTGGAAGGAGGTGTGTCAGGGGCGGGCACAGCACTGCAGGAGTCTTGGGGACTTGGGGACATCTGTCCTGTCGAGGATGAGGTCTGAAGCAGCAGGGGCAGGGCTGAGGCTGAGCGTTCAGCCATCGCTACTGCTGGGGATGCGCTCTGGCTGTTACCATGCGAGGCCACATTCTCTGGGGCAGCTACCAGGGACCAGCAACTCCAAGGCTGCACTCAGGGCAGGGGCAGGGGAGCAGGGCCTGGGAGGGACTCACCCACTGGGACTCGTGCCAGGGCGAACAGGAGCACGCTGGTGGAGGCTCCCAGGAGGAAGTAGCCCAGCGCGCTGAGCAGGAGGCACAGCAGCAGGGAGCGGCGCCTTCCGGCCACGTCGCTCCAGCAGCCCTGTAGAGAGGGACAAGGTCCATGGTAAGGGCCACCACCTGGAAGCCCCGCAGAAGGCTGGGAGGAAGCTGCTTGCTGACCCAGGGGTGCAGCTCTGCTACACCACTGGCCAGACACCACACCTGCCTGTCCTCCTGCAAGCTGATGGGGACACCCCATGTTTTCTTGGGCCAAACAGTGAAGTGTGATGAGCTGGTGGCTGGACCAGCGTGCCAGAGGCTGAGATGCCATCCAGAGGGCCTGCGGCCGCCTTCCCTCCTTAGGCGATGACACTTCTCAGAAATCACATTTGGCATTTTGAAATTCATGGAACATGGAGAAGCGTAATGAAGAGTATTAAAAAATCTTCATGATCCCAAGCTTACACTGGGTACAGTTTTAAGAAAATGGTTGTAGGGGAATAAAAAGGATTAAGACCTGTACCTGTGCCTGTTCCCAGGGGAGGACAACCATTACGTGAGAACTAAAAATACTTAAAAGAAGAAAGCAGCCCCCGGGGCTCTGTGCGGACCCACCGTGTGCCAGCAGCGTGCTCCGAGCATCACCGCGCGGCGTTAGAGTTTGCTGCCACTACCATTTCCAGTCATGCCCCATGCTGTATTAGTAGTACTAAGAGTACTGAGTCTTTGTTAGATACTTGGCTCTTCTCAATTTTCAAAGATGTAAGTAATGCTATAATGAGCACCTTCATAGTAAACTTGCTGCGAGCAACCTTGGACATACCCTGAGAATAGGGCCCTAATATTGGGGTTGTGAGGTTAGAAGAGAGGCCTATTTTTAGGCAGTTGATAAACACTGACAAATTATTCTTTAAAAAGATCCATACCCCAAATCAGCGTCGTTAGGAGGAACCATCGTTGCTCCTCGGTCTGAAGGAAATTAATTGCCTTAGAATACTACTTGCTAGGGCTGGGCGTGGTGGCACACGGCGGGAAGGCCAGCACCCGGGAGGCGGAGGCAGGAGGACTGCAGGGAGTGCAAGGCCCATCTGGGCTACACAGTGAGAGCCTGTCTCAACAAAGTAAAACACAGAAAACAACAATATACAACCAACTGAACTCCGTGTGGGGAAACAGGGACACATCTGAGAGTGGGCAGGGACAGGTCATGGATGCTGTCACAACAAGGCACTGTCCTCAGGGTAACTATGACAACCACCGGAGCTCTGGGGCACCGGGCCCTCTGCCCACCACATGCCAGCTGTGCAGCTCATGCCCCTCCCCATCTCCCCACGTGTGTGTAGACCCTGAGGATCTAAGACATAAGCCGTCATGAACCTTTTTGGGGAACCTCCGGAGGGAAAGCCTCCACAATACTGCCAAGTGTCTACAGAAGTCCCTGATCCTGGTCTCTTTCTTTTCAGATGATTTTGGAAATCTCCCCTACTTCTGAGTGGGCAGTCTCGGCCTCCTGGGGTGGTGACAGTACCACCGGCTGGTAGTCTGGCTGCGCCTGGACACCCCTCGGCTCTGGGCCACCCCCAGGCACGCGTGGCTTCTGCCGCCTCTCACCTCAGAGTGTCTCCCCTTCCAGGCCTTAGAGCACCAACACCTGGAGCTTCATATAAAGTGGGTCATCAGTGACACCCCACCAGCCCCCAGGCTCATTACTGTGACAACTAGAGAGGCTCCAACTGGGCAAGACGCACAACACATACTGCACGAATGCCTGCTACTCTTGTGAAAAAACATCAAAAACACTAACTACATCTAATAGGTCACAATCTTTCTTCATAAACATTTCTTCTTAAATTATACATTTTTATAAAGCCTATAATGATTAAAATATGAGTTTATCACAACATTGGTTAAATAGGAAATTGGGACCAGGCATTTCTTTATTTGAAGATCCTGCAAGGAGGGCTTTCACTAAATTCCAACTCAACCAAGATACACAATGTCATAGGCTTTGCAGGCACAAGCAGAAGATCTAGGACCTGCCTGAGAAGCACATGGGGTGAGGAGTAGCAAGGAAAACTCACAATGTACAACGCTGACCCCGGGCCAGGTGCCCTGGTGAGTGCTGGTGACAAATGCTGACCACTCATGCCTGGTCCTGTGGCAAGGAGGCCAGAGGCCAGTGGGTGAGGGAGGAGCACTAATGTGTTCCATGGCCTTGATGCTGTGACCCATACCCATGACAAGGACATGTGAGGGGCCTGCCCTGCACGGCACAGGGCTCTGGAGGTCCGGCCCAAGCTTTCCTCCCAAGAGCATCGCTCGATAGGTTCTGGCCCTAGAGTGGACTGCTGAATTACCACGGTTGTCAGCTAACATGGCTGAAGCCCTGAAAACAGCAGCTATCTTCCCAGAGACCCCCTCTTTCTTCTCCCCCAATCCAGCTCTGGATATAATTTCCTCTCACCTTTCCTGCGCACACAGGGGAGACCCCAGTCAGCTCCTGACATGTAACTGGACCTGCCCCTCAAACTCCACCCCTAGCAAAGTCCATACAAGTCTCAGCTCTCCTTGTCTCAGGTCAGAGGATCCCGCGTGCACTCAATCCCCTCCGCGTCTTTGGAGCCAATAAAGGTATCTACCTTTCCTATCTCTTCACTGCATCGTCTGAAAAACCTAAGAGCTATAAGATATCATAGCCTGAAATCCTGGAGGTCTGTCCACTGCCTGAGATCACTAAGGTAATGGCAGGTGACTTTCAGGGGAAAAAAAAAAAAAAAAAAGCATAGTAGGGGCTAGGGATATAGCTCAGGGGCTGGGATATAGCTCAGGGGCCGGGGATATAGCTCAGGGGCTGGGATATAGCTCAGGGGCTGGGATATAGCTCAGGGGCTG
>NDGM011011095.1:0-13801 GCA_002564305.1 Octomys mimax | reverse complement strand
TTTTTTTTTCATTTTAAAAATTCCCAGGGATCACTCAGACTTAGCAGTTGTGGGAGAGTGGTGGGGCATGTGTCAGTAAGGCTTTTGCTACAGTGAGGAGCAGCCTAGGACTCACTAAGGCTCTCACTACTTGTGGGGGTGACTGGCTGATACTTAAAGCTTCAGTGTAGGTGGTATGTGTTGGCTGGATTCACCAGGATCCCATGGGTTTCCCAGAATCCTCCTAAGTTCTTAAAGGATTGGACCAGTGCTGGCACAAGCTTTATACCTGTACACTGTGGGGCGAAGGGGCACAGCTCGTCAGAGTCCCGCAGGCTTGCCAAAGTCCTCCTAAGTTCGTAAATGGGTGGATTAGTCTCCAGTAAATCTCCATGCCTGCACACACCGGGCTCGCAGATTACAGCTCTCCAAAGTCTTGTGGGCTGCTGAGGGTCCTCCTAAATTCTTAAAAGGTTGGAATAGTACCAGCACAAGCTCCATGCCTACATGCTGGGATCTAAGGTCAAAGCTTACCAGAGTCTTGTAGGCTGCCTTGGGTCCTCCAAAGTTCTTAAATGATACTAGGAGAGCTCCATGCCTGCACATGCTGGGCCCACAAATCACAGTTCCCCAGAGTACTGTGGGACGCTGAGGGTCCTCTAAATTCTTAAAAGATTGGACCGGCACCATCACAAGCTCCACGCCTGCACACTAGGGTCTAAGGTCAGAGCTTACCAGAGTCCTTCAAGCCACCTAGAAACTATACTTGTATCTCAAAGATATAGATATTAATTTTTTGATGGTTTCTCTCAAGTCCTAAGGATTGCCATTGCTTTTATTCATTCTTTTCTTTTGTGCATCTGAGCATATAGGACTTCTAATGGCATGCTTTCAAGTTCATTAATGCTTTCTTCTGTATGACCTAGTGTTCCATGAAGCCCTCTATTACACATTTTAGTTCAGTTACTGTATTCTTAAGCTCCATTACTGACTTGATATCTTTTTATATTTCCTATTTTATTTTTTTCTTGCATTGCTCTTCTTAGGTAAGAGTGTCTCTAGGTCTATCAATTGAATATCCATTTTAGGAAATGTGTCTCTTTTCACTAGAGTCAGCTTTTGGTACTTATGTTGGTCTTTTATCTGGAGTATATTTCTTAACTATTGTTTATCATCTGTGTTTGTTTCTGTATATTAGGTAGGGAAACCACTTCTACCAATATGGGTTAGTGTAAGAGATACCCTCTTCAATCAGCCCTGGCTAATGTAGACAAAGTGTCTACATGCCTCTAAACCTTTTGTGCTTATACAACCTGCTGTTTTTTATTCTTTGTATTTCATAAGAAATTAGAAAATGTCCAACATTGCTATTTCTTTGAGAGATGTGTGATATAAACCAGTGTCTTAGGATGTAGCTGAAGATGTTGGAATGTTAGACATGGGCTCCATTTCCTTGTTCCCTTGTGAAAAAGGTGAGAGCCATTGTTCGTCTCCCTCACATTTATCTCCCACACATTTTGCAGTAAACCAAGGAGATGGGTGAGGCAGATGTCTGTACTCTTAAAATGAATGCTTACCCCAATCCTGGGCAGATAACTCCTGACATTTGCCAGTTTAAAAGTCACCCTTTTATTATCTGTCATGTAAGAGATTCAGGACCACAGAAGTCTGTTAATCCCAAGACTTAAGTGATTTAGCAGCTAGTTACTTTTGAGGGGTGCTCAATGCATGCATGAAATAGATCCAAGTGGTTCCAGAGAGAATATGCAAATCTAGATTTATTGCTAGAGTAAGCCAAGAAAAAGGCACAGGGAGTGTTCACTTCACTGTTGATACAAACAAATCTATCATTACGTTTTAGAAGGTGGAGAGTTTTGGCCTGTACTTATCACAGAAGCAGGCCAGGAAGTAAATTTCAGGGAGTGAACCCTATTAGGAAGGGAGAAGTCCTTCAGCATCCTTCCAATGAGGGATTATAAGGGATTATTTCTAGAACATGCTGGAGAACTGGGTATGGGTAATGTTCACCTCTTGCTGGCAGAAGTGTCTCTTTCCACAGAGAGACTGTGGAGCTAGGATTATCACTGGAGCAAGCTGAGAAGAAAATACAGGGAGTTCTTATTCATTTGATCACACAAGCAAAAGTTTCACATCTTCATTTCAGGGGAAACTTTCTGGTCAGGAGTTACCACCAAAGCAAGCCAGGGGATGATGACACAGAGAGTATCATGAGGCACAGAGAGGTCCACCACCCTGGCTCCACTGAGAGATTATAGAAATGTATGTGAGAAGCAAGCCAGGGAGAAAGGCATGGAGTATTATACCCAGTTTTTGCTGACAGAGGGCTCTAATCTCTTTCTGTGAAAAGATTATAGGTCTGGAGTATTCACTGGGTCACCTTAGGGATGAAGTTGTTGAGAGTGCCAATATCTTTCCATTTAGGATGGAGGTTTCGTATTGGCTCTGTAAACTTTCAGATGCTGGCTTGTTAGAAGCTAGAAACAAAAAGAGAATCATAGTAGAGATGTGTGATAGAAACCTTGGCAGGATAAAGGGGAAAGCAGGGCTTATACTTGGACCTAAGCTACTAGGAGTTTCGTATTAGCCAACTGTGTTTGAGGGAGCTCTCTAATCTCTGTCTGTGTTTTACAGGATAGTGACTTAACTGTCGAGTTCTCCAGTAAGGACTATAAAAGCTGGGCACTCTATTTGTGATACAAATTCTTCAGTTTTTGGAAGAAGACAAGTTGTAGGACCCCTTTTCCATATAAACTCGTATGCTCAGGGTCAGGTTAGTATACAGCATATTCTTGAATTTCACTTTCATTCTTCTTTGAATATTTTATGAGTCATTGGAAGAATGCTTCAATTGAATTCTAGTACACCTAAAATGGGATAACATACTGTAATTCAAAGGAAAAAACACCAATATTTACAATAACATCTAGTGATCTGTACTCAAGGGTTTACTCCATGTATCTCTAGGATGAAGGAAAGTCAGGAACATGAACTTCCAACATGTTGCTGATGTAACTTTTTGACCCGCTAAATACCAGTATTTTATATAATTCCAAAAATAATATTTGAGTACAAAATTATGTGTATACAATTTATGAATAATCTATTTATAGATTGTTATATTGTCTGAAGTTGAAAATGGTAAATATCAACTGAATTCTCAAACATAGCTGATGGGAGAATGGGATACCCAAAGTTAAAAGAAGAAAGGTTTATTTTGGATCACATTTTATAGAAATTTAAGACCAAGGGGGCACAGCCAAAAAAAACAACTGCCCATGGCAGAGCAGGTAAGAGGCAATGAGACAGTAAGCCTACCTTCTTTCTGTCCTTTCCCTCCCATCCATCCTACATGGCTTTAGGGTGGAACCATTGCACCCAGAGTTAAGTCTATCAGTAAATATATTCAGGTACACCCAGAACTATGCTAATTCTAGTAAATGGGCTAATTACCACAAACCCTTAATTCCACTATCACACACCCTAGATTCAGCCAACACTGAAAAATCCCCGACTATGAATACATGAGGCTTTGGGGGAACATCTAGATACAAGCTGTAGCAATGGAATAGCCACCTTGGAAAGTACTTTGTTTATTCCTTATAAAGTTAAACAAACCTGTACTATACAATTTAGAAATTTCACTCTCAGTTGTTTTCTGAAGGGAAATAAAAATTTATGTCCACAAAAAATTTGTAAGCATATGACCATAGAGGCTTTGGTAATTGAAAGTAATTGAAACTTTCATAAACAAGTAAGTGGATTGTCTCAGTTGCTCTTCTCTCATTGCTGGGACAAATACGCAACATCAAAAGTGAAGGAAAGAAAGGTGTATTTAGCTCACAGTCACTGAAGATTTCAGTTCATGCTCAGCTGGCTCCCAGGAAGACTGGCACATGGCAGAGGGCAGTGTTCATGGCAGTGGCAGAGGACACAGTCAAGACGGAGCAGGGAGTATCAGAAACAAAATGGCAACAGAGAGGAAGTCTGTCTCTTATATTACATTCAGACTATTGTCTCAAGCTGGGCATAGCACTCACACCCATAATCCCAGTAGTACTAAGACCCGCAATCCTAGTGGATCATGATTTAATCTCAAACTCTAGAAGTTCTTGCTCCATGACTGCATGAAGTTTTGGGGGGACAGCTAGACACAAAGTATTACATGGATAAATTATAGAATACACTTAATATGCACTAATATACTGTAATTCAAAGGAAAAAAAGCACATGCTCAAATCTCAAAAATATTATATTCAATGAAAAAAGATAGACTCTAAAGAATACTATTATACATTTAGCTTTATATGAAATTCTAAAACAGGCAAGACTAATTCCTTCTCAAAGAAAGCAAATCAGTGCTTCCCTGGAGATGCTAGAATAGATTAGAGGTATATTGACTGCAAAGAACTCAAGAGAACTTTACAGGATTCTGAAAATGGTCTATATCTCAATTAGATTGGTAGTTACCAAAAATTCACAAACTCAACATTTAAAATGGATATAATTCATTATACATTAATCATATTTCAATGGGATCTGTTTTTTAAATCTTTTAGTTGTTCATAGAAATTATACACTTAGCTTTTTTACTCATCAGTTATTTTATTTATTGTCTACTCCTTTCAGAAGAATTCAATTTACATGAAGAGATAGAAAATATCCTTTTATTACTTACTATGTATACAGGAACATTGGACATTACCTAGGTCAAAAAAGGGACTTGAAAAATACTTCTTGAATAAACAATTGCATGAATGAACAGACCAGTTGTAATTCACCTTGTAGTGTTTCCTTTACAACCATGATTTTCTTCACTAAACTAATCATCAACAAATCGTATTAGTTTTGTTTCTGGAACTTAACATATTACAAATAAATGAAATTCAGATATCACATTGGAATTATTGGATCTAAGATTAGATAAATTTTCCTTCAAAACGACTCCTAAAAAAATAACAAAAACCTCCTAATGTCTGCTATAAACTTAGATACTCATGTTGATTGTACGGTAAATACTTCTACAGAGTCTTCTAACCCAGAGACTTCCAACTTCTTCTTCACTGAAAGTGGCAAACTGCTGAATTCCAGCCTCAATGTTACAAGCTAGTTAGAGAATGCATATTCATTAAGTATAATCCATACAGAACTGGGTTGTATGAATGATATTTATTTGTGGAAATCAAGCATAGAAGGCTATGACCCATGTCAGGAATGAAAGTGCTTGCATACTTGGAATAGCAAAACAATCACTAAATTAAACTACACCTCAACTAAGATTAAAATGGCAAAAAAATACCTCATGATTCTATATCAATGACAAAATGGTGAGCGGGCCTTCCAATGAATATGGTGTATGATTGATAAATATCATGGAAATTCCACAGACTAGGGTTTCCTCAGCTGAGCTCTGCTTGACCCTAGGACTTGGAATAATAAAGGAAGAAATTGCTCCTATGAACAAGGATAAAAGATAAGAAATGACTCAGAAGAATGTGGATAGAGATGAACATAAAGGCCAGAAATTATAACTGAACCTTTTACACATGGGTTCTGAAAAGTCTTCTTATTCATTAAATGCCAAAGACTTGCCGGGGTAAAGTATTAAATGGTGCAGGCATATTTTACATTGGACCAAAGTTGGCTCAGAAAATGGGACAAAGGAAAGAAACTATGAATATAGCTAAGGGAGAACTAAGAAATAATTAAATAAAGGGAGGACTCTGCTAAGCTCTGACATTTGTTAGCCCCAAGCACGCAGGCATGAAGCTTGTGCTGATGTCTGCCCAAATTTTTAAGAACTCAGGAGAACTCTGAGTGCCCTGCAGGATGCAGGAGAGCTGAGATCTGTGGGCCCACCGCATGTAGTCATGGAGCTCTTCTGGTGCTATTTGAAACTTGGAGGACTCTGGGAAGCCTGCAGGACTCTGGGAAGCTCTGACCTTCTCTAGCCCCCAGTGCTAGTGAATGGAGATTCTGCTGATGCCAGTCCAAACTTTTAAGAACTTAGAAGGACTCTGAGTGGCCTGTGGGATGCAAGAGAGCTGCGATTTGTGGGCAGAGCTTTCCTGGCACTATGTAAGAACTTTGGCAAACACTGGGCAGTCTGAGGGACTTTGTCTGGATGACAACTGGGAGCTTCAAAAATGCTGAAAAAAGGAGCACAAGGCAGTCTCTTTGTTGTCCAGAGACTGCCTTTTATTCAATCCTCTAGCCCACACTGAAAAAATCCAGGAAAAAATGACATACAAGAACATGGAAATCATACAACTGAGATCTCTTAAATGGTAGTAACTGAAGTAAAAAAAAAGTCCATCAGACTATGGAAGAAGTAAGATAAAAAATAATTTCTCAGACCCAAAAAGAAAGGCTAACTATCATGAAAAAATTTTTCAGAACTGATAAATAAGACATAGATAGAAAAATAGAGGAGAATAGAAAAATGATGGAAACACTGAATGAATACAGGAAAGAACTAGAATGCACGAAATAGATTCAAACAGGTAAGCAAAAGATTAAGAACTCCACTGAAAGGTGACAAAATCACTTGAATGAACCTGAAATACTCTTTCAGTCCTTGAAGACAGTGTAGCAGCTAAATAAAACATTTCTTAAAACTAAGAACTAGTAAATAACAATTCAGCAGCTACAAGATGATGCAAAGAAAAATAATACACTAACTATAGGTGTCAACAAAGCAGTGGGTGACAGTACAAATGACACAAAAAGACTATTTTCAGTAGTACTAGCAGAAAATTTTCCAAACATGAAGAACCCTGACATACCAATAAGTGAGGCATATAAACTCCACACAGCCATAATCACAGTAAACCTCCACTTAGACACATAATAATCAGGATCTCATAAATTCAGCAAAAGGATAGAATATTCAAACCTGATAAAGAGAAGAAATAAATTATCTACAATCGTAAGCCCTTCAGAATCATGAAAGTTTTCTCCACACAAACTGTCAAATCAAGAAGAGCTTGAAGTGAAGTATTTCAGGTCCTGAAAGAAAATCATTTCTAATGCAGATTGATGTACCCTGCAAGGCCATCTATCAAATTCAGTGGTGAAATAAGATCCTTCCATGATGAAAACCAACTGGACAAATTCATGACCACCAGACCAACTATACAAAGAATACTGACATATATTCTATAAAGAGACAGATGTGATGACAATTTTTAAAAACAACAAAAAAGGAACCACCATACAGACCAAGTAATGAAAAAGAGAAAGGTATAGAACATATAATATGAAAATAACATGACAAAGATAAGCCAATATGTATCCGTTAGAACAATCAATGTAAATGGCCTCAATTCATCAATCAGGAGAAACACACTAGCAGATTGGATTAACAAGCAAAATCAAACGATATGTTGCACACAAGAAACATTTAACTCAAAAAGAAATTCAAAGACTAAAAGTCAAAGGTTAGAAAACAGTCCTCCATGCCACAGGAAATCAGGAAAAAGTAGGGGTAGCTCTTCTGGTTGCTGACAATATCAACCTCAATCAAAAATCATTCAAAGAAATAAAGAAGGTCCCTACATACTTGTTAAGGGAAAACTGCAAGAGGAAGAGATAACAAGTATAAATATATATGCACCCAATGTAGGTGTACCCTCCTACATAACACAAATTTTAATAAACATGAAAAATCAAATGACCAATAGTACAATGGTAATGGGGACTTTAACTGGCACTGTTACAAAGAGATATATCAACTAAGCAAAAAATCAGTAAACAAATAGCAGAACTAAATAAAACCTGTGAAGAAATTGACTTGGTACAACTTTACAGAGTGTTCCACTCAGCAACAGCAGAATATACATTGTTTTAGCTAAAAACAATATATCCTTCAAAATATACCATATACTACACACAGAGCATTCTTGAATAAATGGAAAGCAATTGAACTTATTCCCTGTATACTGTCTGATCACAGTGCAATAAAACTGGAAATTATTGGCAAAAAACCTACAAAAACACCATAAACACATGGAAATCAAATAACAACCTCCTAAACAACCAGTGGGTCACAGATTAAATTAAAGGAGAAATTTAAAAATATTTACAATCAAATGAAAATGCACATACAACTTATTAAAACCTGTGGGATGCAGTGAAAACTATCTGAAGAGGAAAATTTATAGCAGTAAATTTGCACATTATGAAAACAGATCAAGCCCAAATAAATGAACTTATGCTACACCTCAAACTCCTAGAAAAAGAAGGGCAAGTCAAGTCCAAAGCCCAAAGAAGGCAGGGAATTATAGTGATTAGAGAACAAGTTAAGGAATTGAAGTTGAAGAAAACAATACAAAGAATAAATGAATCAAACAGTTGGTTTTTTGAAAGAATAAATAAAATTGATAAAACCCTAGCCAAACTAATTTTTTAAAAAAGAAAGAAAAAACCCAAATTCATCAATACAGAATGAACAGGGTGAAATTACTTCATACCCTATAAAAATTCTGAAGATCATTAATACCTACTTCCAAAATCTTTACTCTCACAGAATGGGAAACACAGGAAATAGAAAGTTTTCTAGATTATATATGAAATGCCAAAGCTTAATCAAGAAGATACATACCCAATAACTAGAAATGAAATTGAAAACATAAGAATCCTACCAATGAAGAAAAGTCCATGTCCCTATGGATTCACAATAGAATTCCAGAAGAAATTTAGAGAAGATTTAATGACAACTTTACTCAAGATCTTCAATGAAGGTAAAAGGGAAGCAATTCTCCCAAACTCAATCCTAGAGGCCAGTGTTACTCTGATTTCAACCAAAACCAGAAAAAGATCCAACTAAAAAAGAGAACTATAGGCCACTCTCTCTAGTAAATATAGATGCAAAAATTCTCATTGAATACTAGCAAACAGAATGCAGCAAATCGTCAAGAACATTACACATCATAACATAGTTGGATTCATCCCAGGAACTCAAGGATGGTTCAACATATGCAAATCCATAAAGGTGATAAACCAGGTTAATAAAGCCAAGAACAAAGGCCACAAGATCATCTCAATAGATGCAGGAAAAGCTTTTGACAAAGTCCAACACTCATTCATGACACAAGTCCTGACAAGAATCAGAATAGATGATATATTTCTCAACCATCTGTGAGAAAACAACAGACAATATCACACTAAATGGGCAAAAACTGAAGGCCTTCACTTCAAAATCAGGAACAAGACAAGAATGTCCACTTTTAGTACTGAAAACATTATCCGAGCAATTTAGCAAGAGAGAAATAAAAGAATAAAGGATGGGAAAATCAGTGAAACTATCATTATTTGCATATGACATGATACTCTATATGGAAGTATCCAAAAACTACACCAAGAGTCTTGTAGATTTATTCAACAAATTCAGCAACATATCAGGATACAAAGTCACCACCCAACAAACAGTATTGTTTTTGTACACAAACAATGAACACACTGAGAGAGAAATTAGGGAAATAACACCTTTCACAATAACATCCAAAAAATAAAATACTTAGGAATCGATCTCACAAGGGACATAAAAGATTTCTACAGTAAAAATTATGGTATACTGAGAAAAGAGATTAAAGAGGATTTGAGCAAATGGAAAAATATGTCATGCTCCTGAATAGGAAGAACCAACATTGTGAAAATAGCCTTATTATCAAAATGGTTATACAGATTCAATGCAATCTTGATTAAAATACCATTAGTATGCTTCACAGAGCTAGAGAAAACTTTCCTCAAATTTATTTGGAAGCAGAAGAGATCCAGAATATCAAAAGCAATCCTAAGAAACAAAGGAAAGGCAGGAGGTATCACAATCCTTGACCTAAAATTACACTATAAAGCTACTGTAATAAAATCAGCATGATCCTGGAATAGAAACAGATCTGAGGATTGTTGGAACAGATTAGAAGATGTAGGCACCACTGAAAATGCACTCAGCCATCTTCTCTTTAATAATGGGACCAAACATGCTCAATGGAAGAAAGACAGCCTCTTTAATAAATGGTGCTGAAAAACTGGCTTTCCCCATGCCTAAGGATAAAACTAGATCCATACCTATTGCCATGCACAAAGGTACAGTCAAAATCAATGAAATATTTAAATATTATCATAGAAACACTAAATCTTCTAGAGGACAGTGTAGGTAGAAATCTTAGAGACATAGGAGTAGCTAGAGAGTTCATGAACAAAAAGATAACTGCATGGGAAATACTTCAAAGAATCAACCACTGGGATCTCATCTTTTTGAAAATTTTCTGAACTTCAAAGTGACCCTCCAACAGAGTAAAAAGAAAACCTACACACTGGGAAAAAATTATAGGTGACTATCCCTCTTCCAACAAAGGCTTTCTATATAGAACATATAAAGAATTTTTAAAACTCAAGACCTCAAATTCAAAGACCCAATCCAAAAAAGGACATCTGAGATGAATATATACTTCTTAGAGGAAGAAATACAAATGGCAAGTAAATATTTGAAGAAATGTTCAATATCAATGGTCATTCAAAAAATGGAGATGAAAACAAGACTGATATTCCATCTCACCTCAGAAAGAATGGCTAATATCAATAAGTCAGGCAACAGCAAATGTTGGAGAGGTTGTGGAGAAAAAGCAACTCTTCTGCACTCTTGGTGGGAGTGCAGGCTGGCAGAACTACTTGGCAATGAGTGTGGAGATTCCTTCAAAAGCTAAGATTGGTGATCGCATTCAAACCAGCTACTCCTCTCCTGGGTATTTTTCCAGAACAACTGAAAACCTCATACCACAGAGCTATAATTGTACCCATGTTCATAGCAGCGCAAGCTTTCATAGCTAAATCCTGGAAACAATGCAGATACCCATCAATTAAAGAATGGATAAAGAAGATGTGTTATTTTTGCATAATGGAGTATTATTCAGGTATAAAACAGGATAAATTTGAGTCTTTTGTCAATAAACGGATGCAACTAGAGAACATACTCTTAAGTGAAATAAATCAGACCCGCATGTGCAAACGTCATATTGTCTCCTTAGTGTGAAAACCTGAGGAGAAAAATGGAATCTGAAGGTAGAATAGACACTCGTAGAAGGGAATGAACTTATTCAAAAAGAGTTGCTGAGTTGAGGAGAAGGATAGGAAAGGGAGTGGGGGAAAGAGATGTATCTATGTATGTAAGCAGGATGGTTTGGGCTACTGTACTGTGCATTTCTGCTGATCTATGGAAAGAAGCAGTTAATGCTTTAATTGTTTTCCTCTCCTTTTTTCAATTGTTTCTCCCTTTTGTCTTAATTTCTTATGCATTTCTTTCTTTTTTCCTTTCTTCTTCCAATTGAACATGTATATGTTTTGCAATATGAATAACTGGTTGGAAGACAACACTATATATTATAACAAATACTGTTCAATTCATATTTCTTTGTTAAGTGAAATTCCATACCACTTGTAATTTTTTGTTTCAATTCTAATTTGTCCTCTCTTTAAAGAATGAAAATGCTAAAGTCAAATAATTAAGCAGAGGGGAGAGTTGTGTAGAAAACATAGAATAACAACATTTACCACCCCAGAAGAGGAGTGAGAACAGTTCACTAGTGGGACATGAAGGGGTGAGCAGCAAAGAAATGGGGTGAGTTATAATACTCTGTGGTATTTTGTGCTAACTAGACCTTGAGAGCTCAACATAGAGAAGCTTGATTATAATGTGATTTTTTTTCCCACTTCTAAATCATTTCCTATCACACTTTACAATTATTTCTCAAAAGGACTCTGGGTTAGATATTTCTAGGTGTGATTATCACATTTTAAGTAAGTCAGCTGTCACACTCTTAAAGAGGGCAGTGGCCGTCTCAGTTATTTTATTGTGGTAGTTCTATTAAAAGTGATTACCATTCCATGATACCAATCTTGCCCTAATTCAAGCTCTTATTAGATTTTGTTGTTTTCAGAGAACCAATCAATTCTTGGATCAGTTCAAATATCTTCCTTTAAGATGAGGTGAATTCATTCAACTAAAAATATAATTCCAACATCCTACCAAAGCACCAGACATCTAGTTAGGAGCCTGCTGCAGGAGGATTGCCATGGATTTGGGACCAGCTTAGGTTACATAGTGAGTTCAGGACCAGCCTGATTAAATAGTAAGTTGCTGTCTCACAAATCAATTGTTAGATTTATTGTCATTGAGTTTCTGTGCAGTTGTCATCTCTGCGTTTCCTAAGCTAGACTTGAACTCTCAATCTTTGCATCTCAGTGTCCTGAGCAGTTGGCATTTAAGGCCTGTGCCCAGATATTTGTTGTTTTTAAAAATGTTTGTTTGTTTGTTTTTTGTGCAGGGTCTCACTACACAGCTTGGACTGGTAGTGATCCTTGATTTCCGCTTCCCTGGTGCTGAGATTACAGGCATGAGCCACCACACCTGGACCCCATCATTGTCTCAGAGTGCCCTGGGGCGGGGCCAGCACGGCATGCAGTGCTAGGGATCAAACCCTGGCCCCTATGTGTACCTAAGCAAGCACTTACTCTTCTGAGCTATAGCATCAGACTCTGTTTTTAAAAATGAAAAAAAAAAAGTAGTGCTTTTATCATCCACACAGAGCATGACCTAGGTTAACATTTTTAAAATAGAGATCTGCAGTAGAAGATTTGGAAAAGTGTCATTTGTGTAAGAGCAAAAGTGAATAGACATTGGGAGATTGAGGCAAATCTTCTGAAAGGAAAAAATTAACTATGAAAAAGTATGATTCTGACAAATAGAAGAAAAGCTCACACTTTACTTCAAAGACCATAACAAATTTAAAATGCAAAGTGACAAAATGAATAAAAGTAAAATATATATCCCATATATTATATTATATTGCATATATATAATTATATATATATAATTTAAAATCATGTGTATGATGGTAGTTTTTTGCATAGGAATAGTTACACACTCAAATGTTTAGTTCGTGATTGTTTCATTTCTAAACCATATTCTCAACATTACATGGCAGTAGCAATAGTTATTTAATAGTGCTAGTTTGTTTTGCTTTGGTTTAGTTTGACTTAGCTTTGTTTTGTTTTCTTCTGCTTTGTTTTTGGGTTGAATTAGGTAACTAAGCTTCAGAAACACAACCATTCTGTCAGCATGAGTCCACCCATCTCCTACCAGATGCTACATTTCACAAGGCTGGAGGCAACATCTGAGATTTCCTCTACAGATGCCATCTGCCCCATCAATATTATTGTGGGTACGAGGTCTGTCTCCAGACCTAGACAGATTCCAGGCCCAAATGTAGCTGAAGAATGTGATTCTTTTCATGATATTGCTTACAGTTTAATTAGTTAAACATAACTCGCTTGCTTTGCATAGACAGTGAGATGTAGAATTCACCCAGGTATCTGCCTCAGAGTGGAAGTGTAACAATTGGCTGGATGTAAGCTGTGGAGTCATCTTCTCGTTCTTATACTCACTTAAACCTGGTAGAATACTCATGGAATCTGAAGACCTGGGTTCAAATTCAGCTGTGTATCCCTGAGAAGAAACATACATGACTTTGCTGGGGTCTGGGTTCCTGTTCTGTGAAATTGAAATGATACCTTTTCTCTGTGATTTCTATGGATTCAATAACAAAGAAAAATTATCTAACCCAGGTTTATAAAATAACACAAATCTCAGCTATCACATGCCTGGTAATATGAATAACTGGTTTAATATAAATAGACTATTCATATTCGAACTAGGAGATTTTCACCCTTGTTTCTGACAGTCCTGTTTTTTTTTCTTATTGTTATTATTATTACTTATAAGAGGGAGTACACATAAATTTTCCTG